>JAKSZT010053980.1:631552-661422 GCA_026826555.1 Tolypeutes matacus
GAGGATGACAATTCAGGGGCTGCTCTAACAGAGAGAGTAGAACTCAACTCTGCAGAAACAATGGACAGCTAGCTTTTTAAGGGCTGGAGTGGGCTGGTGAAAAGGTACTGGAGAATGATGGAGGTGGGGGTGGGCGGTGGCCCCTGGGAAGGGTGAGGGATTCACTGAGGTTGCAATTAGGACCACTTGGTTCAGAATGTTTTCCTTTGTGGTAATTAGGCCACCTGGAGTCTGTAAGGGCCAGTGAGAGGGGAAGAGGGAGATAAGGAACCACATAGTTAGGAGCTTCTTGGGCACCTGGATGGCGTAAGGGCTGGGATGAGAGGTAGGTCATGGTCCTGGAGTCAGGGGAAAGCCTGTCTAAAGTTTGGTCAAGCTAAAAGGAAGTGAAGGCCGTCTTGGTCGATGTTATACTTTAAGCCTTTGATAAACCTGAGTAAGAGGCATGTTGGGTAATTTTATTCAGACTACAGACACTCCCAATTTAGGTTAGGCCTCTGTTGCCTGTGTGGGGTGGTTGCTGGATAACAGAACACCTTTCTGTATTAACCGCATTTTCTAGCTTCTGTAAATTGATGCATTAACATCAATAGGTGCCACCAGGTGGCCCCACCCACCTATACATCTGTTACTCCTAAATAATTCGGACCTCACCTGCTTGTAAGCAACCTCCAATCTGCAAGCAATTTGCAAATGTAGGTAGCCAATCCCATGCTAGCGTACCCTTGCTCCACCCCTACACTTCTTCCACCCCTCCGCCAGCCTTTTACCAGAGAAGGTTCCAGATTCTTCCCCTGGGCCTGCAGGATCCCCCGCGTTCTACCCAGAGAGCTGTGAGTATAATACATCTTTAAAAGTCTTCTGGCCTCCCCATCTTGGTTTGTCTTGGGCCTTACCATACTTCCCAGCCATGCAGTAAAATACGCTCCCATAGAAGCGCTGTTAGGAATGGCTTAGCTGCTCAGAATAGTCCACAAATGTCCACTCAACACATGAGCCCCTTGGAATATCCAGTGTCAAAGTTAACTGCACTTGGCTTATCGTCTTCATAGTACTTGGTTTTGAATTCTAGTGCTGCCATTTACTTGTTTTGGAATCTTGAGCCTCAGTTTCCTCATTTGTAAAATAAAAAGAAAATACTTTCTTCATAGAGTTGGGGAGATGACATGAAAAAATTTGTCATTGTGTCCTGCCCAAGGTGCTTACTCTTCTATAATTGTTATTCTTGCTTGAACCAAGCATATTGACACATTTGTGGAAAATGTCTGAGAATTTTAACTTTGGATTTCAGGAATATGTCCCCTGCATCCTGATGCTGTGGAAATCATTTCCCTAGATCTCCATCTCTGCAGGTGGCTCCAGATTCTGGTCTGCGATTCAGGGTACTGAGTTTGGGGAGGACTAAAAGGTTAGAGCTGGGAGACCCAAGGACATAGAACTGTGGATGGCCTGGTGTATTGAATCTCAGCACCCTGTGACTCCCCAGTCACCCCTTTTCTCTTCCACTAACCCTGGAGACTGGTCGGTCTCTTCCCCATTCTTCGTTGAGGAGGATTTTTCTCTTCATGGAAATTCCAAGAAACGTCATCTCAGGGTATCTCCTCACTCTACTGCTCTTTGTGTAAGCACTAGGCTCATTCAAGGTTTCTTTAAAGGATTTTATTTTATATTAAAGTTCTAAAAATTTTATTTAATTTTACATATGGGGAAAAAACACACACATACACAGAGTTGTGCAACTGCCACCAAGATCAAGATGTAGAATGTTGTCATTCCCAAATTCCCCCATTCTCTCCTTTTTGTAGTCCCTAGTGTTTCATACTCTTGATGAGGAAAAGGGGAAATATAACACAGGGAAGTAATAAATGACTCTCTTCTGCTACTGGCCTCTTATTCTTCTTTCATAAAGAGCCATCTGATCATGACAGAGTCCTCCATGAGATGCCACAGAGGAGCGCAATGTATGAATCCGCTGCTTTCTAGATTCTCCAAGATAAACGTAGGGATAGGGGTTCCAAGGGAACTGGCCTCCAATGGCAAGGGACCCAGAAGGACCAAGGGGGCCACTGGGACTTAGATTCAGGGAGCCAGTGGTACCAAGGAAAAGCTCAGAGACTGTTTCTTACCCTGCTCTCTCATCATTCACCAATGCCATGAAAAACTCTGAACTGTCATAGAATGGGCTGCAAGGCAGAGACTGGATTAAAATAGAGAATATGAGATAAAAGAGGGGAAGAGGAAATAGGAGGGGAGGGAAATCTTATGTGTTTGGACTGAAGAGCAAAGAGAAGGCCTAAGGTCATTTTCTGAAAGTATTGCCTTCAGGGTCCCTACCTGTTCACCTTTGTTTGGATTAGAAAATGCAGCCTTCTCTTCCTTTCACAGTCCTGCACCCACAGCTTGGTGAGGCGAGGGTGGCTTGGATTTCTGCCCCCACTCACCCTCTCAGCTGAGTGCTCTTGAGCAGAGCACAACCCACATCCCTCCAGTGTGACCC
This sequence comes from Tolypeutes matacus, assembly GCA_026826555.1. Classification (NCBI taxonomy): domain Eukaryota; kingdom Metazoa; phylum Chordata; class Mammalia; order Cingulata; family Chlamyphoridae; genus Tolypeutes; species Tolypeutes matacus. Next base: position 634,050 of record JAKSZT010053980.1, read on the forward strand.
TGACTTTCTTAAATTCAGCATTTGTGTGCAAATACTCATTTCCCAATTACCTAGCATTGCAGAGGTTTTGCTGAATAAAAAATTGATTGTGGAAAATGCCTGACTTCAGTCATCAAACTTTTTGGCAGAAATATTAAAAATGCAGACAAAAATTTTCCATTAGGATACTAGCTGTCTGTATTTCTTGATGAGATCTATTATTGAACCTGAGGTAAATACTAATACTTTAGTAGCTGGCAGCAATTCCCTGCCTTTGTGTTTTGAATTTCAGTAAAAAATCTCAAATGTCAAAATGTATGTCATTGTCTAAATAAAATTTTACCCCAGAGAAAGGGAGAAATGTTGCTGTTGAATCATTTCATGTCATGTCTTACAAGAATACTGATGACTTGAATGAGCAGGCCAATGAAGACTGTGGGGAAAGCAGGGATATTTTGTCAGGCACAAGCTTTAAGATTTGTGGCTGGCACTGTTGAATTGTCTTTACTCACTCTTCTATCACTTGTGATAAAATCATACTCTGATCATTGGCCCTGGTGTCTGTCATCTCCATCCTGGGTGCAGCCCTCCATAGGCTGGGAATATGGACCAGCGTTTTATTATCCAAGGTCTGGGGAGAATTTTACAGTTTTAAAGATAATGTTTCCAGGGTTTGTTTTTGTTTTTTGAGGTACCAGGGCTGGGGATTGAACCCAGGCCCTGATGTGTGGGAAGCTGGCACCCAACCACTGAGCTACATCAGCTCCCTTGTTTGTTTTTTTGTGGTACTCCATGCCCACTAAAATTCTGGATGTGTAATAGTCACTCAATAAATAAACCAGTTGAATTGATGAATAGAGTAGGCACACCAATAACATACAGCAAGCGTTTTTATTTTGTTAAGTGTTCCATGGAAATATGAATTTTTCATTGTTGTGTTGGTAGATAGCATGGCTTAGTGGAAAAGACTGGACTTTGAACCTGGCTTTAAATCCATCTTTTTATTTATTTATTTATTTATTGCCTCTTGCTATTTGTGTAGCCTTAGGAAAAGGACTTACATTTTATAAGTCTGTTTTCTCTTTTGTAAGATAGGGATGAGAGTACTTATTTCATGAGAAGGAAGATTCAAGATAAGATATATGATCATATTTATCATGCCACTTGAAATATTGTAATGGCTCAATAAACTACTCTAGTTAATTGCTTGGTAATTCCAGCGAATGAACTGTTAGATATTAGTAATTATTCAAGTAGCTAAAGCTCTTCATGTAAGATATATTTAAGTACATATAGCAAAAAAAAAAAAAAAAAAAAAAAGGTAAAAACAACTGTGATGGTCATATATGACTGTAAATCAAACATTTTTGGGTCTTCTCATTCCAGTCACAGGCTAGGGTAGTATTTTGCCATATCATTTTATGTTATGTGTGGCCACATGACTTAATTTGGCCAAGGAAATGTGACAAGTCATGTGAGGGAAGGTTGGAGAACCCATATGTAATTTTCCATGTTCTCTTCCCACTGCTTCACTGATTTTGGCAGCACATGTCGAGAGTAACTGTAGTGAACAGATCTCACCTGCTGATCAACAATGGAATGCATCATGAGTGCAGAACAAAATTATGATACAGAGCCACTAAGCTTTGAGGGGTGGTTTTTACTACAGCAAAACCTTATTTTGCTTATTCTGACTGATAGAGCAACAATGCATTTGGTGAGTTTCAGTGAGTTGATTTTGGCTCCCAATTACAAGAACTTTATAAAATACTATTGGAGGAGGAACTATTTGTGCTGCATTCCACTCTAGCAATGGCTTAGAAACTTTGAGGTATTATTGCATTTTTACTATGGTTCAATTTAAAGGTTACATCCATCTCGGAAAGCTTCCCATCTCACAAGTGACAATGTCAAAAGGGAGACATTGAGAATATTTGGCTACTCTCATCTTCATCAGCTCCATTCTTTGCTGCAGATCTGCGCTTTCCAATATAGTAGCCACTAGTTTCATATTAAATTTAAATTTAATTAAATTTTAAAAATTCAGTTCCCTGGTCACTCTAGCCTCATTTCAGTTTTTCAGTAGCCACTTGTGACTAGCACAGATATAGAACATTTCTATCACTGCAGAAAATTCTATTGGACAGTCCTAATATAGACAATTGAATTCTATCAATCATATGTAAAGTCCTATGAGGTTGAAGCATTCTTCCTAATCAGATTGTCATCCCTTAAACCCTCTGCTTTAGAAATTGATCAGCCATTGCATCTTAGCCATCAGTTGCATACCCTGAAAATGCAGAGGAAGGGAAGATTGCTTTGGGCTTTCTAGAGAAAGTGTACTTAATTCATCCAAGGCTGTAGTGCTAGTATAGTAATGAGTACTAGTGGTGGTGTGTCAAGTTAGAGAATTGAGATTCATTGTCTCCTTACATAGCAGAGTTCCCCATGGAAGTAAAGGGGCAATTTGAGCAGCAGGGAAATAAAGGTGTTGCTGGATGACTCTTATTTTACAAATGTCCTTTCCTGTTAGGTGTTTTAGTTTCCTGGCTGCCAAAACAAATGCCATGCAGTGGGTTGGCTTAAACAATGAGAATTTGTTGGTTCACAGTTTTGAGGCTAAGAGAAGTCTAATCCCAAGCCATCATCAAGGCAAGTCTTCCCAGAAGACTGTGGCTTTCTGGGCCTGGCTGCTGGCCATGCCTGGTTTGCTTTTTTCTGGCACATGCCAAGGCATATGACAGCCTCTCTGGGCTTCTCCCTTCCCCCCTTCTCTTCTGCTTTCTGTGGCTTTTTTCTCTCTGTGTAGTCTTCCCTATAAGGCCTTCTGTAATAGGATTAAATCACATCCTGAGTTAGTTAGGCCTGCCCTAACTGAAGTAACCTCATCAAAACGTCCTTTTTAAAAGGGTTCATACCCACAGGGATGGATTAAGTCTAGAACCTCTTTTTCAGGGTTACATAGCTCCAATTAGGCAGGTGTTGTCTTTTTATATCAGTTTACTAGGCCTGTGGCTCGAATAATTCTTCAGACAAATTCAACTAGCATCATAACCTCTCAGTAACATTAAGCTTGGGGATAAACATAGATGTATTAGGATATCCTCAGTGATGCTGCTGAAACAGACATCCTCCAGGTCTCAGCCACCTGGAACAACAGAAATTCATTTCTCCTTTATACAAGTTTTCTGAAGACTCAGGGAACTCTCTGGAGCATGGGTGTTCCATTTTCCTCAATCTAGGCTGCCCTCCATTTTAACATGAAGCCTCCGCTCAGATCAGGGCAGCAAAGAAAGAGTGCTAAATACCCCACACCATCAAATAAGAGCCCCAGCTTAAACTTGACTCACAACCCATTGGCTGGAATTAGCCACATACCTTCCTGCATGCAGACTGGAGACCACGGAAGTGTAATCCTTCCATATAACAGGAAGGAGAGGATAACTGGATACAGGTCAGCAATAGAAGTTTCTAACCAATGCAGGGATTACACTTTAACCAAATCCATTAAGTCTCTAGGTCCCTAGAGAGCCAAATGGCTGGTGCTTCCCGGAACAATGTCGGATTGTTTGTAATGGGATCACATTTCCGTAATTACAAAAATATTCCACCGGCTCACAAACATATTTTGATGAGCCTGGGCTTTCATTTCTATGCCATGCTCCCATTCACTGCTCTATTCTTCAGAGCAATAGAAAAAAATGCCAGAGCCTTATCCCTGTAATCAAGTTACTTAACTTTCCTCTGGGGCTGTAAAATGAGATGGCAAGATTAGATCATTCTTTGTCCCTCTTCAAAACTGTTCTGGATTGTATAGATTTTATAGCCACTTTCAGCAGTCCTGAGAGTTAGCTCTTCTGAATACACAGAGGACTCTAGATGCTTGTGTGGACTTGAGCCTTCTTGTGTCTCCCTTCCACTCCATTTTTCTAAGTTTGTACTTAATGTTGTTGGCAATAGAGAGTACTAAAGTTTTGTAAAAAAAAGTCAGGTCTATTGAGGTATAATTTAAAAACTTACCCTTTTGAGATTTACAGTTCTAGAAGTTTTGACAAATATATATTGTTGTGTAGCCACCGTTGCAATTGAGATATGGAATAACTCTTCCAAAATGTTCCCTTCACCTCATTGTAGTCCCTTTCCTTTTCCTACCACAGTCCCTGGAAACTATGATTTCTGTCCTTGTTGTTTTTCCTTTTCAAGAATGCCGTAAAAATGGAATCTCAGAGTTTGTAGCCTTTTGAATGTGACTCCTTCTACTTAGCAAATTGCCTTTGAGATTCATCCATGCTATAGCATCAGTAGATTTATATTGTTGAGTGGTACTACAAATTATACTATAATTTGTTTATCCATTCACCATTGATGGACATTTGATTTATTTCCAGTTTGGGAGCATCAAAAGGTTAAGAGGAAAATTAAAATATCCTAGTGTTTGGAGGATGACAGGATTAGAGAGAAACAAGTTCAGAGGACAATAGAGAAGTAAATGTGGATTTAAAGACATGTATATTAGGAAAATTGAAACCATTCTTCATCTTAGGTATGGTGATGATTTTTATGTATGGGAGATTAGATGCTTATAAGACCACTGGAAGGTGTAGGGGGAGGGGCGGGCAAAGTTTAATAGCACAATACAGGAAAGGGTATAGAGTTGACAAGATTTTCACATGATGGATGTTGGCAATGAATAACTGTGAGGCTTCTACCTATAAAACCGGGTGATTACCCCAATCATTTCTTCTTTGTGCCTAGTTAGGTAGCACTTCATTGAACTTTGTATCTGAATGTTCCTGGATTCATATGTAGTAGATTTATTATTTTTTTCATTAGAGAAGTTGTGCGTTTACAGAATAATTAGCCATAGAGTGCTTACTCTTATCAATGTACTATTTCCAGTTTCTGAGGCAAAATTATGTGACGTTATATTCCCAAACATGGGCCAGGTTGCTATTTCAAATAGGCTAAGGAGATACCTTCCTGGTATGTATAAAATGTGGCCACAATATATCTCCAGTTTTCCTGCTTGATATTTTAAGCCAGAGTAAGGTAAATAATATTTAAGGACCTTGTAAACCAAGTGCATAACCATTTTGCACAATTCATGGCTTTATTTAATGAGCTTCAGTACCACAAGACGAGAATTATTCCCAAAGGTTCTCAATCAACCAGACTATTGAAGAGAAATACAGAATGTAAATCGGGTTTTAACTAAAATCATACTGCTATTTCTTTTTATGGAACCCATAATTTCTGGTTGAGAACAGGCATATAGAAAACCATCATTACAGAAATGCCTTCTGGGATTTGACCAACTGCATTTGTAGCACAAATGGATACTTTGAGGGTTGATTTGTATGCTGCTACTGGCTGTGTAGGTTCAATGTATGTTGTGTGGTTCTTAATAATACAGTTTTCATGGCTGTGGAGGTACCATGAACTACCCTTTAGTCCCATTGTGCTCCTATTTATTTATAATTTTTAAACCAGAGGGAAGACCCTTTTTCTTTCCATTACATACTCAGGAGAGATCACCTTTGCTTTGAGGGTAATGGTGAGATACCTGTTTTGGAAACATGGTAAGAAAAGAAAATGAATCTTATGAGTTTTTTCTCCTGGTAACTGAAAATAATTACTTGAGGCTGAAGTTTTCTCTTCCGCTGAACTTCCCTGGGCTTGCTATGTACTTTAGAAGTAAGAGTGAGAGTGATAACTATAGATCAATACTTGCACAACTGATTTCAAATATTACATGCATGCCAATAATTCCAAAATTTGAAATTTCTCTCTGACTGTTGGGCCTCTTCATCGGGAGTTCTCAGACTTGGTATGTGTTAAACCAAACTAAGTGGGTTGCTTTCTACTGTGTAGGCATGAATTTTACCTGTCCAACAATAGCAAATATTTCTGGAAGACAGTCATCCTGCCTTAATTGTTATTCTCTCACAAGGTTTTGAGTATTATGCATGCTAAACAAATTCTTGTCGATTGGAAACTAGTGATGGTGATAGCAAGTGGTTTATAAATGTGAAAGGGAGGAGCTGGTGAGGATATTCAGAGTTGAGATTTATTATGTCTCTTGTAGGACACATCACATTGCCAGAAGCCACTCTTAGCCAACAAACCTTTGGATCACTCCAGGGCTTAATAGTGAAAGTAGGAGGCAGTTTGGTATTATGGAAATAGCACATATTTTACAAGATACATCTCCACATTGCCTCTGCTAATTAGAGTTTATTTAAGGATTGACTCTCAGCCCAGAAATGAGGCTAATAACATCCATGTTGCTGAGTTTTTGAGAGGACTGAAGTTGCTTGAATATATGAAGTACCTAGGACAGTGCCTGGTATTTAGTATATATTAACCAAGTGATCAATATGATCATGTTATTTCAAATTTGAATGCTCTTCCATGGTTATTAAATGATTCTTATGCATTTATTGTGGTTGATCATTGCAACACCTCTGTATTACTCAGGGTTCTCTAGGGAAACAGAATCGACAGGAGATATCTGTAAATAGCATGAGATTTTATAAAATTCTCTCATGTGACCATGGGGATGCACAAGTCCAAATTCCACAGGCAGGCTGCAAACCACAGGCTCTGATGAAGTTTCTTGATGAGATTCCAGGAGACATTGACTGTCTGAAGTCAAGCTGGAAAATTCTCTCTGAATGCTGAAATCACTTCCCCTTTTAAGGCATTCAACTGATTGGATAAATCCTCACTTATTGCTGATGGCAATCTCCCTGGTTGATTGTAGATGTAATCAGCCATCTATGCAGCAAACTCAGTGGTGACTAAAGTCCATAAATGTCCTCAAATTACAGTTAGCCCAGTGCTTGCTTGACCAAACAACTGGACACAAGTTCCTGGCCAAGCTGACACATTAGCCTAACCACCACACCCTACAAGAGGTTAGGGATGATGGTGATCTCCATTTCGCAAATGAGGAAGCTGAGGCCCAGAGCCTAGTAAGTGCGTGAAATCGACTGGGAGCTGAGTTTTTGTGACACCAAATCCTTTCCTCATTCTCCTGCTTTAGTCTGTCAGCCCTTTGCAAATGCTTCCAGATCCTACACCCAAGGTGGAATCAAACCTGGTTTTTCCTTCTGCTTCTAAGTCTCCTTTAAAACACTCTGTATATGCTGCCTTTTGAATACTAACATATTACTTTGTTATTATACATGGGCCTGTGTTCCAGAGGGATTGCAATTTCTTTAATGCAGGACCACATCTGATTCATCTCAGTGTGCACAGGGTCTAGCACCTAGTAGGTGCTCAGTATGGGTTTGTTGAATTGTTGAAGACAAGAGTCAGAATGCTGCAGTCAAACGTTTCCATTAATTAAAGAAAACAGGAGCTAAAGGCAGTGTTTTGCATATTATTCCAAAGCCAGCATGTGAGCTAACAAGAAAGGAAGCATCCATCTGCAAGTAATGTGTACAACCCACCCCACTGAGAATGTTAATCATGTTTTTAAAGGCAGACAGGGATCTTTGGTGCTTTTGGCACAAAGCAGTGGGGAAAGAGATGGCTCAGGGAAAAGTGCTAAAGAGCCTTCCTTGTGTTGACAGCTCTCTGGGAAGAGAGAGGGTTCCTGAAAGGCAACTGCCACACATATTCACATGCCAGGGACATCTCATCCCTGGTGTACTGAGGATGATTCCACAGGTGCCCTCCTCATGAAGTCTTTTCCTCAGCACCTCTCCTTAGGTCTTGTCCAAATCCTCTCCTGCTCCCAAGTCCTCCATACCCTCTGAAACTTTGCTCCATCCCTGGTCCTTCTCCACTCCCAAATACTCTTTGTGGGAAATGTAAATCAACTCAACGTATTTTGGAGCCCATTTTTTAACATTGGCTGTCTACATTTTAATGTGCATAGTTCTTGACTTATTGATTCCACTTCTAGAAATCTAGCCTTTAGAAATTCTCCCTCCAGAAGGAGCTACATTTAATAACATAAAATACATTATGAAAATCTAATATTGGGTAGGCTTATTTGTAATAATAAAAATCAAAAGTAACTGCAATGTTCATCTGTAAGAGACTGTTTAAATAAATCTTGGTACCTCCATTATATATAACTGTTAAGGTAGGTTTCTATGCACAGATATAGATATATTATGTTGAAAAAGAAAGTTGTTTTGTAAAACTTATTTTTATGTACAGAAAATTCCATAAAGATATGCAACATCCATTTATTCAACAGATATTGATTGAGTGTAGCTTCATTTTCTACTTTACTCCTGGATTGGTTAAATGAGTACATACAATTTTCATTATTTTTGAAAGACAATTTAAAGAGTTTCCCCTCCCTCCTACATCTTCAGCCTCTCACATTCAATTACTTCATTCCCTTCCTCTTCCAAATACTTTTGAGTTTCTCTTTAATCTAGTTACTATATTGTAAGACCTAAAATTTCAAGTGCTGCCTTGACATCTTTGAGCCTCACAGGCTCTGAAAGACTTACCCATGGGGTCCCCCTGCTCTCATCAGATATCCCTGTGCACATAATGGGAAAGGCTCTCCACCAGGTCCTCAACCTAATGGGCTCCACTTCCCTGCCAGCCTGTGGAATTATTCAAACAAGCCAACCACATCCTCCCATAGGAACTAGGAGCACCTTGTCCTCTTGTTACTACATTGCCTGCCTCCCACAGCCCCTGCTGGTTCACTCTCTTCCAAAGCACACCCCCACAGTGGCCCTGCCTGGTGTGGGTGTCCTCTCCTGGGCTCTGAGTATATGTGACTAATAAATTGCTGTCGATCTTGTCTAGGGCAGGATTTTCTCCTTCGCCAACAGGGTGAAGGGGAGGTGAACAAAACCTTACAGGCCTATCCCTCTCTTCTCACTCCCATTCACACCAAGTCCTTGACAGAGTTCTGCATGTTCCTGGTCTCTGATTTTTCACCTCCCATTCCCTCCACTACCCAAGCCCACCTTGGCCTTTAGTCTCCATGCTGCTGACACTGTTCTCTTCCTTTATCATTGAAATCCAAGGACACATCAATATCTCCTGCCTTTCCAGCTGGTCACTCTCATCCCCTGAGGTACCCTCCATCCCCTGGGGTTCTCCAAGATTATTTCCTGGGATCACCACTCTTCTCCCTCCCCACATTCTGTGACTTCATCTACCATTATTTTTCATTAGGCTTTTTTCTGATGACTCCCAAATTTGGGTCTCCATTTTAACCTTTCTTCACAGCTTTATACTCCATGTGTCTGTCCCTTAAAGGCTTCAAAGTGAGCATGTTTAAATGCAAAATTCTTATCTTCCTCTTAAACTCCCCTTCTCCTGTATTTTGTTCTGCAGTTAGGGGTATTACCATCTATTAGTCAACTAAGACTGAAACCGGAGCATCACCTGTTACACAATTGTGTCCTGCTAATCATTACCACATCAGCACCAGGTACTATAGATACCTGATGGAGATACCAAGGGAGATACTCAACAAATGTTCGAAAGTAGGAAGGAAGCATTAATTGCAGCTTTGTGACAGAGATAGCACCATGGGTTTACCAAACTGATTCATTTTCCTGCTGGACAGAAAGGAATTTGATATTTACCTCCTACCTTGGGTGTAGATGGGTTCACAGGGCTTATTCAAGTAAGTGGAATGTGGGTAGAAGTGAGGTTCACTTTTCAGGCCTCCCCATAAATATCCCATGTGACCTGCCATATTCTGTTACTTTCCACATCAGCATGGGTAGAAACAAGGGGTTCAAAATCTTAGAAAACTGGGATCCCTTCATCTTTCCTTAGAAGAAAGCCATCCAGTGAAAACTCACAGTATTTCTTGCCGTAAGAATGAGAGGACAGAATTTGGAGTAACTATAGACATTGAAAAGTGAGGGAATATTCCTGGAAATGAGAAATTTAGAGGAGAGATCCAGTTCAGTGTATAAATTCTGCCCAAATTGGCCAGACTCCAAATGGCCCAGATCAGCATTAAAGAAGTGAACTACAATTTAAGCTTCAGCCCAAGAGCTGGAATTTTCAGTTTGAGCGCAAACAAATGAACAAAAATTCAACAGTCTTCAGAGAAACATAACACAATATAGAGTATCTACAACATAACATTCATATTGCCCAGGATCTACTTCAAAATTACTCAGCATGTAAAAAAACAAAAAGCAAAACAAAACTGGACAGTATTAATCATTCTGAAAAAAAGGGCAATCAATGGAGACTGACTCCAAGATTATATAGAAATTGGAAATAGCAAACAAGGATTTTAAATGAGCTTTCATAACTGTGCCCAATAACTTAACAGAAAATATACTCATAATTAATCAAAAGGTAGTTAGAGCCAGATGGACAGTCAGAAAACAAGATCTCAAGACAATTAAATATTCTGAATGTTAAGATGATAATAAATAACCTTTTCTATGAGTCTAAGAGATATCAGCACTGTCTGGAGAAGAAATAGAGATAATGCTTCCATGGTCTGCTAAAGTCAACAAAATGCTTTTAGAACTGGTCCTGAGACTAGTCTTTCTCACCCTATTACATTTCCTGCATTGCCATATTTTACTTAGGCTGCTTTGGATTGAATATTAGAATGGCATCCTATCCCTGAGGTTCTTCAGCGTCCTCATCTGGGCTTGTATGCTTTCAAGGTTAAGCCTTCAAAAACATGTGTGGAGTCTGGGGTCAAAATGGCGAGCTGGCCCACAGTTTCAGCATCGGGCCAGTGGCTGGATGATATTCAAAAAACAATATTACTATGCTGCAGGGTTCAATAAACTAGAGTTAATCCAAGATGATACAATAGCCACAAATGATGATGTAAAAGAAGCCATAGAAGGCTTCCTGAGAACCTATATAATGGCAGGATGTTTTGCATTAAGAGAGCACTGGACCTGACCAGGAAGCATCAGATCTGCCTAAAGAGCAGTGGACAAAATAGGAGGTTACATTCTACATTGAACCATATCTGAAAGAAGTTATTCTGGAAAGAAAATAGAAGAATGGGCAAATAAATAATCATGTAATTGACACTGTGAATGCAGCTGTCCTGAAAGTATTTTTATGAAGTTGGTAAAACTTAAAATGTACAATTTAAGGATTATTTGGGCTTTAAATGTATTACTTTAAACAAATATCAGTTGTAACCATTGTTGGAGTATTTGATTTCTAAATCTTATAAAAATCTTAACTACTTGTTTTACCTCTCTGTTATAATACTTTCCAAACTTCTAAGCTATGTTTAGTTAGTGTTTAATTGCTGGGGCTCAGAGAGATCACTTTAATCAGTTCTCCTCACTAGCTGGATAACCTCAATTAACTAAATGATATAATGTTATACCACATAGCACAGTCACTTTATATTGCCTTTGTAGATTAGCAAGATGCTTGGAAGCCAGCCCCATAAGGACCTAACTTGCAGGTATGAAATGGAGTAAGAAGCAAGTGCCAGTACTTGATTTCACCTGAAGTAAACTGAACAGTCCAGCAGACTGGCTTTCATACTTCAGAAGTCTTCAGTATAATGAAAAGAAAGAGAAAGGGTTCACTCCTCAGTTTGCCAAGATTGAGAACCAGACCCAGTTCAGCCATCTTCAACCACTGGCCTCCAAAATATGATTTTGCATCCTACCAATAAAAAAAAAAAAAAAAAAATGTGCACGGCCTCAATATGGAGATTTATAAATCATATGTATGTACTCCTGTGCTAAAATGTATATTAGAAAACAAAAATAGACATTAAAAAAATAGATAAAAATATGAAGACAAATTAAACTTTCTCTCCATATCCCTGTGACTTGTCTACTCTTGAAATCATTGTTATAACGTATATTGTAAGGATTGAATATGAGTTATAGTTAAAAGTTTTAAGGTTATAGGTTGATTACTTTGAGTATATATTAGAAATGTTCAATAATTTCCGTCCCACCCCTAAATTCTGAAATGCTTTCTTTGGTGGAAGTGAAAGGGATGGAAGCGCAGCGAGGGAGCAAGGAATTGTGTGGAACCTGCAGCCTCCATAGTGGTCCACAGCAAGCCATTGCTTTGTGAGGTGGAAGTATCTGATAGGGATCTTACCCTGAAGAAAACAGACTATGAAAAACAAGTTTTAGGTTAGATTTTAATTCTTATAACAAAGAATCAAAAGTGTGTATGTGCATTTTGTATGTCTGTGTGTGTATAAATTCCCCCACCCCCAGAAGATGAGATGTATTCTACTTTCATTATATTTGAGTTGCAACATGATCATAAAGGAGTTCTTTGTGAAAATATTAGAAAACCTCATTAAATTTCTTAAGGGTCTCTCTTCTGGTTGATACTCAGATTATTTTCTGAAACACTTTCCTGAAATCATTCTTGGCAGTTCTGTTACTTGTCAGACCCAAGTTTCCCAGATCCTCATTTGAAAATGGTTTTGGTAAAAATCAGTTCTACTTTAACACATAATATAAATAAAATTTGCCATTTTACTTTGCAGTCAATTTGCATTAAATTTTTGGAGCCTTATCTGAAATCACAGAGAAACCAATAAAGATGTTGATAGATGCTAGTTTAAGGAATGTTTTAGTGTGGGACTGTTTGCTTAAAGGTCAGTTGATTAGTAAATAGTTTTTGTGTCATGATGCATCCCTACTGAATCTAATTGTAGGTCCTAAGATGTTAAATTCTTGGACAACCAAGAACCCCCATTGTTTAAATGCTGGCAAGTCATACTCCAAGTCCATTTCTCTCTCATCCACTTCAAATGAATTACACATAACTGCTGATGGGGGTAATGTTCACATAACCTATTTGGAAAGCATTTTGGAGATATGTATCAAGGAACTCAAAATTATTCTAAATAATTCCAATACCAGCCACCATTTACTGAGTGATCATATTATGATTCTATATATGGCACTCTGTGATCACTTAATCTCACAACAATGCTATGACATTAGTACTATTACCCCTTCTTTACAAATGAGGAAACTAAAGTTTACTGGCGTCAAGCAACTTGTGCAAAGTTGTGCATTCACAGAAATAGTGTATAACTCCAAAGTTTAATCTAGTAACCATGATGAAAGCTGATTGATGAACAAAATGTCTGTTGCAACATTCTTTATAAAAGTGAAAATTTTGCAGCAATAATAAATTTTCAAACAATAGGACATGATTAAGCAAGCTATGGTAAGTGAAAAAAGTACATTGATAATGATCACTTAAAACTTGAAAATTTCTTCTTATGTTAAAGTTAGGTGAAAAAAAAGAGACAAGTAGGTTAAAAAAACACCACAAACTCCAAACCAATTCTATTCATTAAAGAAAAACTGAGGGGAGGGAGGAACAAGATGGCAGCATAAGACACTTCAGGTTGTCATTCCCTCACAGAATCTTCTAACAACTAGCAAAAGCTGGCAGAGCCACCTTAAAACTCTGGAAAAGAGTTAAAGGATTACAGTAACTAAACAAGTGCTCATTCAAGAAAAGGCAGCTCTAAAAGGTGGAGAATCTCTTGGTGCCCTTGCTCTTACTCCCCCACCATTTCCTCAGAGCAATGTGGAGCCAGCCTGCACTCCCATTCTGGGTCCCTAGCCCTGTTTCAGGGAGAACAGAGTAACCCCTAGGCACAAGCTGTGGTGCCTGTATGTTGGTGCCAATCTATCTGGCAGCAGCATGAAAGACTGAACCAAGAAGCTCATCTCTCACATGCCCTCCCTGAAGGCAGAAGCAGTTTGTGGACAGCTAAACCAGTGTTAGAAATAAATCCATATGGCCTGGGGCAAAAGACTACCTGATTTAAGTCATACAATAGGGCACCTGAGATGGGGAATAAAGGATGAGTTTGAATTCCTATAATCAGGGAGCACAAGCTCAAGATAAACAGGCTGAGAAAAGATGAAGAGGACCTAGCACTTCATACTTGCCTTGGGCAGATCTTAATAGAAGGGCTAAACTCTGAAGGAGAACACCAGCCAATGCAAAGTCAATTTGCAAAGACTGTGAAAGGTGATTTTTTGTGTGTTGATTTGTTTTTATTAGCTTCTGTACTTAAGGAAATCTGTGTCCTGTCACTAGTTGGATACAAAGAGGTAACAGACAGCTCAAGGACTATATCCAAGAGTTAAATTTTTAAAATATTAAGATGTACAGTGTGCAACAAAAAATTACAAGACAAATAGGAAGTGACAGCCCCTTCCAAAGGAACAAAATGAAAATCCAGAAACCATCAACAAAGACCAGATTGCACATACAGGATAAAGACTTAAAAAAATGATCCTCAATATGCTCAAAGAGATAAAAGAAAATAAAGAAAAACATTTGAAAGATATCAGGAAAACAAGGAATGGATATGAAAATTGCAGTGGATAGATATTTTAAAAGGGAACCAAACAAAACTACTAGAGTTGAAGACTACAATAAACTAAATGGGAAAACAAACAAACAAACAAACAAAAAAACCAACACAACACAACTAGTGTGCTTTCCTCTATTTACCTTCTATGTCATAATCTTGCCTTGGATTCCCAAACACGGAACATGACACCAATATGCTTGGCTTGAGGGAAAAGTGTAGTGGGGGCCTATGTACCAAGTATTGCCAAATCCCTGATTCCTTAGGCAACAGAAACATAGATTTTTTTTTAAACCAGGTTTCTGGTTCTAAAAATTTGTCATTGGCTTAGTCTGTATTTGTTATTTTGAGGTTGAACTTTTAGTTTACATTGCCCCTCAATAGGTTGCTGAAAGCTTAATTTTGTTCCTTTATTTTCTGACCAGAAGTCATATGTTACAATCTGGCTGCTAAGGGAAAATATTGAACAATAAAATGTAGAGCTGCCATTGACAAAGAAAAAAAACAATACTTTTAAAAATGTACTATTGAATTCTGTAGAAGACTAAAATTAATTACTCCCAGGCATGAAATCTCTAAATAAGCAAAGGGTTGTTGACTTTCTCTTCAGGAAAAAAGTAGGAAAATCTATCTCCTTCATACATTGTCCCCCACATACTAGTAATTTATCCAGTTGAATTCTTTGTTCAAAAAGCTGAAAGACATCTCAATTAAAAATTCAAACTTTAAAAATTATTATTCCCTTCATATATGATAATAGCAAAAGCAAAAACTAACAAACAAAATCTGCCACAACTAGACTTGGTTATGGATCAGGCTTAAGTCAACTATATAGCTAGATATATTCCCTGGAGGGTTGGATTGCAGTTTATATTCTACATTAATTCATAGTGGCTGCTAAGGTAAGATTGTTATATACATTTAGTTCCCCCTTTATGCTTAAAAAATAAAGTTATACAAGGAAATTTATTTTAAGAATAAGTCTCTTACAACCAGAATTTGAGGTGGGAAAAGCATCAAACACCATCAAAATCAAATCTAAAACCCTGTTTTCTGATTTGTGCCTCAAACTCCATGCCAGCATATCCTCTTGATAGTTTGCCTGTAACACACTGCTGGTTCAGTAAGAGAAAGCCCCTTAGTTACTTAGTAATTCTACTGGTGTCTTTATTTTCTTCCATTTCTTTCTCTTAATATTAACAAGTCAACACCATTTCTTATAGAAATTGTGGTAAATTATGTTATTCACAATTATTTGTTTCCATTCCATTTTAAACTCACTTCCCTGTAGCCTTAGTATATTTCCTGCCACATTGCCTTTGAGCTTGGCCATCTGGCCATCTGACTTGCTTTGGCTAAAGGAATATCTTTGGAAGAAAGTTTAATGAGTTGGCTTTGCACCTCTTGTTCTCTATCACGAGAACAACAAGTTCCAGATCATGGCTTCTCCTTCTTCTTCAGCCTGGGTCCTAGAATGAGATGGCAAGGTGAGGTGAGCGCAGCAGAGCCACAGCTGGTTTTTAGACCTCATATAACATGAACAAGAAATAATTGTTTATTGTTGTAAATCACTGAGATATTGAGGTTTTGATTTCTTGACAAAGCTAACCAATACAGCAAGGAATGAACAATTGTCTTGGATTGAACATCCAGTCTTGGTGTCCCAAAGATATCTTTACAAGTTCCCAAATGGCTCTTCCTTACCTATCACCATGTGGTCATTTAATTTGTATTCCTTAAAGCATCAAATTAATCTCTACACAAGAGGTGTGGGAAAGAAAGTGCTATAGATAAATAATACTAAAAATAATAGTAGCCTACACTGATTGAGTCCTTATTATGTGCCTAATACTGGGCTAAGTAAATCTATTTTCTCATTTACAATCTCATAAAGAAAATTCATAAGGTAGATACAAGTGTGTCTCTCTCTCTCTTTAACTTTATATTTTGAAAGGCTTTAAATGTACAGGACGATTACAAAAATATTACAATCCCCAAAGAGAGAACTCCAACATATTGCTACACCCCCAGATAACCAGATCCAGATCCACCAATTTTAACATTTTGCCACATTTTTGTATCATCTTACCTATCTGTCCATGCATCAATGCATTTTCTGAACACTTGAATGTAAGTTGTATAGGTCATGTTCCTTAATACCTCCAAGTAAATTTCCCAAGAACAAGGATATTCACTTATGTAACCATCTTAAGTGCAGTTAGCTAGTTCAAGAAATTTAACATTGATATAAAGTTTATAGCCTACATTCTAAATTTTTCATATATCTCAGTAATGTCCCTTTAAGTCTTTTCTCTTCCCTTGGTAGATCCCATCTAGGAACATGTATTGCATTTAATTGTCATTGCCTCTTTACTTGTTGGTTTGTGTGTGTATGTGTGTATGTGTGTAAACATATATACAACAACACAACATAAACTTTCTCATCCCAACCACTTCCAAGCATACCATTCAGTAGGTTTAATCACATTTACAGTAATATGATGCTCTCACCATCATCCATTACTAAAAGTTTCCCATTTCCCCCATATCCTTTATGCATTAACTCCCCATTGCTCCTTACCCTGCAAGTGGCAGCCTATACTGGTTTCTGTCTCCATAAGCTTTCATATTCTCTGATATTTACTTTGTAGTTACCATGAGGCTTAAATCTAACATCCTAAATCTATAGTGGTCTCATTTGCTTTGATACCAACTTAATTTCAATAGTACGCACAAACTATTATTTCTGTAATCCTCCCTTTCCCTACCTTTATTTAGTTCTTGCCACAAATTACACATTTATATATTACGAGTCCAAGACCACTGATATATTACTACATGCTATGCATTTACCTTTTAGATCATGTAGGAAATAAAAAGTGGAGTTACAAAGCAAAAATGCAAAAAAATTGCCATGTATTTACCCATGTTATTACCCTCCCAGGAGATTATGTCTTCATGTGGCTTTGATCTCTTGTCCATTGTACTTTCCTTTTAATCTGCAGAACTCTCTTTAGCATCTCTTGTAGAGCCAGTTTAGTGGTGATGAACTTCCTCAGCTTTTGTTTGTCTGGGAATGTCTTAATCTCATCCTCAGTTTTGTCAGCTATAGAATTCTTGGCCATTTATTGCTTTCAGCACTTTACATATGTCATTCCACTGTCTTCTTGCCTCCATGGTTTCTAATGAGAAATTGGCACTTAATCATATTGAGGTTCCCTTGTACATGAAAAGTTGCTTCTTTCCTGTGACTTTCAGAATTTTCTTCTTATTTTTGGCATTTGATAGTTTTATTATGGTATGTTACAGTGTAGGCTTATTTGGATTTATCCTGTTTGGAGTTCATTGAGTGTCTTGAATGTGTATGAAACTTTGTGAAATTTTCAGTCACTATTTCTTTAAATATTCTCTATCCTGTTCTCTCTTTCTTCTGCTTCTGGGTCTCCTGCAATTGGTACATTTGATGGTGGTGCACAGGTTCCTCAGGCTTTGTCCACTTTCCTTCATTCTTCCTTCTCTCAGCTCCTCAGACTGAATTGTTTCAATTATCTTATCTTCAAGTTCTCTGATTCTTTCTTCTGCCAGCTCCAATCTGCTATTGAATCCTTCTAGGGAATTTTTAATTTCTGTTACTGTGGTCTTTAGCTCTGATTCCTTTTCATACTTTCTTTCTTTTTACTGATAATCTCTTTGTGTTCATCTTTCGCTCTCCTGATTTTCTTTAGTTCTTACATGTTTTCTTTTAGCTCTATGAACATATTTAGGACCATTTTTCAAAGTCTTTGATATGTCTCAAGGCTGATCCTCTTCGTTGATGGTTTCTATGCTTTAATCTTGTCCTACACCTGGGCCATTACTTCCTATTTCTTTGTATGTTTTATATCCTTTTGTTCAATTCTGGACATTTTGATATTTTAATGTGTTATCACTGAAATTTAGATTCGGAAGCATCTGTTCTTTAGGCTTGTATCCAGTTATTGTTCTGACAGAGCTTTCCTTGAATACCAGAAGCTAACAAAAAGAAAAGAAGTACAAGGGAAAAAAGAAAACCTTTCCCTGTCTTTGCAAATTGACCTGTGTGAGTTCTCTACTTCAGGGCTTATCCATACAATTGTTTGGGAGAATGTTCCAGATTAAATTGTAGGGGCCTCCCTGATCCTTTCTGCACATATATGTTGTCTGGGCATGCCTGTGTTGCCCTAGGAATTACTGCATTTACATGGATCCAAATGTCCCCTCTTCCCTAGAAAACAGAATCCTCACATTTCTGGGCAATTTACTGTTTGTCTTATAAGCAGCAGTCTCATGCCCAAGGCACCATGACTTGACTGTTTTCCCACAGCATTCTGTAGGAGATCTCAGTAAGCTGCCTTCTACATGCAGGGCAAGTTCTGGCACAGCAAATCCCTCTGGCCATCACCAACAGATTGGACCAGATGTACATGCTTCCAGGATGTGCGTGACGGTTACTCTGGTCCTTCTGGAACTGGGGCCAGGGATGTGTGCACTGAAAGTACAGCCTGGCCCTGTGCCAAGCTGGTGAGGGGATGATGGAGGGGCCAAACAGTGTGCCGTGAGAGCCTACCTCTTTTAAGTAGCATTTTCCTTAATTTGTTGCTCATCCTCTTACTTCTGTCCTTTGACATTTTCTGGAGCTTTTAGAAAGATGATTCTGCAGGTTCTTCCTGATTGTTAAAAGCTTCTGTTGGGGTTTGGAGCCCTGTGTGTGTCTCTTCCATCTTGATTGGGTCAGGGGCCCCTCTATTTTTTTTCTGTTTAATGTTTTCCTTTAAATTTTATTTATTTATTTTTCCCATAAAGATTTGTATAAAGTTTTTTTTCATAATTATTTTTATTTTCAAAGAAGCTTTAGATTACATAAATGTTACATAAAAAATATAAGGGGTTCCCGTATGCCCCATTCCCCCACTCCACACTTTCCCACATCAACAACATCCCTCGTTAGGGTGGTACATTTGTTACAACTGATGAACACATATTGTAGCATTGCTACTGACTATGAATTACAGTTTACATTATAGTTTACACTCTGTCCTGCACAATTTTGTAGGTTATGACAAAATATACAATGGCTTATATCCATCAATGCATTGCCATGCAGGACAACTCCAGTGTCCGGAAAATGCCCCCGTATTATACCTATTCTTCCTTCTCCCATCCCTCAGACCTCTGGTGGCCACTGCCTTTATATCAATGATAAGAGTTCTTCCATTGCTAGAATAATAATAAGTGTATAGTAGAATAATCGTAAGTCTACATTAGTCCATTGTTTATTTCCCAATCTTGAGGATTTGGGGATGGTGATGCCCACTCTGCTTCTAATTGAGAGGGGCAGATGGATGAAACTATCTTGCTTGCAGCTGCATACACTCTCTGTTCCTTGGTATGGGCATTGTCCATCATCATCTCCTTGGTAGTTGTCTTGGGTGAGTCCAATGAACTGGAGAGTAGGTGTTGCAACTCTGCTGAAATTCAGAGCTCAACTGGCACATGGACAGATCAAATATTTAAGTATCTGGGACATATATTTATCAAGTATAATGCTAATTGTAGGTTCAAATAAAAGGGGCAGAAGAGCCAGGTGTAGAGAGCCTATAAATGAGTCTAACTCTGTTATACTGGGGAGCATAAATTCCAAAGTAAGGCCCACTGACAGGGTGCTGAATTCCTGAGCTGGATGCCCTGTTTATAGTTTCTGGATGTCTCTAGAGCCCTCAGGAGCCCCACTATTTGAGGCATTGTTTGCTGTGGCAGTCAATGAAATCCTGCTGAGACTTTCATAAGGATAACCTCTGGAATGATCTCCTGACTCATTTTGAAATCTCTTAGCCATAAAACTCATTTGTATTTACCATTTCCACCTTTTGGTTAAGGTCTTTTTTCCAGATGCATTGCTAGTTGGTACTTGGTCATAATCCCTCGGTGCCAGGGAGGCTCATCCCCGGGAGTCATGTCCCATGCTGGGGGGAAGGCAGTGCATTTATATGCTGAATTTGGCTTAGAAAGAGGTCACATTTGATCAACAAGGATGCTTTCAGGAGGTAACTCTTGGGCAATATATAATACTAGGCTAAGTTTCAATTTCATAAGAAAGTTTCATAAGTACAATCATCAATACCAAGGGTCTGGTGTAATGGTCTGTTTTCCTTCATTAGGCACTGCTCTTGCACTCAGCCCTCTCTATTTTTAGTAGAAGAGGAATGTAACCTCCAAGATCTGCAGCCAGTAGGTGGTTGAATGTAAGATTTTGAGCCCAATATTCTGGCTACAGAGCTGAATTCTTATCCCACTTTGCCATCTTCACATATTGTATTTCAAAAATAAATTAAATTGAAAGTTTGCATGATTTGCTGTTTTGTGTTGCCCTGAGAATAGCTTTCTACAAATTGACTGGGGGAATATGTTCTAACATGTCACACTTCTGTAGGTTGGCAGTGTCTTGGGTCATTAAGACAGAATTTCAGACATCTTTTGCTTGGGCTCTTCTCTTGGTTTCACTCTTACTAGCAAGTGGTCTTTGAGGAAAACTTTTATTCTTGACAGTTTTTATTCTGAAATGTGCAGATTGATTAGTGAGACAACGACCTGCAAAGCACTTTGAGTTCTGGGGAACCAAAAGGTGATATAAGTTCAAGGAATTTTTCCTCTACAAGTTAGCACCAATTCTTTAGATAGAAAACCTCTTTAAGTGTAACACTAAAATTGTGATAAAAATCAACAAATGCCATACAGTTCAGTGAAGGTTAAATGTCTCTCCCTGACACTGAGATGTGAGAGGCTGGCCAAGTAGAAATATAGAGCCAAAATTTGAGCCAGGAAGAATCTCAAAGACTATTGAGTTTAAACCATTTATTTATTTAGCCAGTAAAAAGAGTTTATTAAGAAACAACAAAGGAGATAGTACACATTCAAGACATGGGTGCAGGGGTGCTATAGGGTGAGATGCGCAACATGGAGCCCCAGGGTTGGTCTTTTCAAGGCCTTTCCTCCTTCCTTTTCTCCCCATATTAAGGAGGGATCTCAGCTGTTTGCTATCCTCATTGGTTGCCTTTCTACCTTCACCTGTCAGCTTTCAGGGAGCCAATAGGGAGGCCTTTCTGTTTGGAGTTATCCAGGGCTTCTTTTGAATCTGGGAGTTTCAAATGGGACCTCATGACCAGGGTCTTGGTGGCCTTTACTTCTGTAAAGGTTACAGCTCTGTTCTCAATCAGCTACCTTCACTTGGTTTCCAGGCAGGGTCTCGTGACTATGTTCTGATCATAAACCTTTTATTTTAACAAATGAGAAAACATGCCTAAAGTGCAAAACCAGTGAGTTAACTGTCATTTCCCAAGTTATCACACACAGGTAGATTCAACAAAGTGGGAAAAATGATTGCCATATTGTGGTCCCAAAAGAGAAGGGTGCAGGGAAGGCCTGGTGGCTGGGTGGTTGGTGATAACGTCAATAAAAATACAGGGCTTCGGCCAGATCTAAATGACTGATAGGGTTTTAATAAGTTCAGGAGAAAAGGAGATGCATTCCAACTGACTAAACCTACATGATCTAAAGTTTGAAGGTTAGAATATACCTGGCAAGAAAAATTACAGCACCTAATACTATAATTTGATGGAGCTCCATAAAAGGTGCATAATGTATAATTTGTTAATGTTTTCTCAACCTCGTCTCTCATTCTCATCCTTTCTTCATTCCTTCTTCAAATACTTTAAAAAATGTGTCTTGTGTGGGCAAGACATTAGAATGAGTCCTAGGTTTTTGGAAGGAGGGAGTAATTAAAAGGTAATAAATTGTCTCCTGGCACTAAAGGAGCTTAAGAACTAATGTATCTGAATTGCTATCCTCCTCTCTCCTGTCTGTCTGTCTGTCTGTCTGTCTAATCATCTACTGACCTGCATATACAGTACTATCTCATTACTAAGTAGGATAGGGGAACCTGAGAGGTAGAGAGAGAAGGCCATGGTATCTCAGAGATTGATTCTTGGAGAGACAATAGTGGCAACCACAGTCAACATTCATATTGGGCTTACTGTGAGCTACCTTATGTTCTAAGGGCTTTACTGCATTAGCTTATTTCATCCTCACCACTACCCCATGTGGAAGTTTCTGTGTCAGTAGGAATCTATCTTTCTGCATCTCTTGGCTCTATTTTCCTCTCTTTTGGCTGCATTCTCAGTGGAATCTTCAGAATGGTGGCAGAGTTGCAGTATTGTCCTGAGCCTAATTGTATCCTTGGACAAAAGGAAATATCTGTACTCATCCTCTCCTTATTTGAAACTTGGATATTTTGTTCACCATGGATTTTTGTATTATTTTTGCTATCTTAAGTGAAAGCATTAAACTTATTTATCTTGGTTACTTAGTTTTTGGGTAGGCATCCTTAAATTTTGCACCGGAGACAAGTGCCTCACTTACCTTATCCTAGTCCTGGCCCTGCAAAACGACTCCCACCAGTTCCAAGAGAAGTTTCCTTAGCAGTGCTCATCATATAGGGTCCTCATGGTCCTGGTGTTGGTGCCATACCCATTCCTGAACCAGTCTTTGAGAATCAAGTGGAATGCAAGTCTTTGACTGCGCTCTGGAGTTGGAGGTGGGGTCAGTCCATTCCAACTTCTGAGAGTGTTGGAGTGAGGTGTCTTACTTATAGCTTCTTGGAAGCAGAGCCTGAAATGGAGATTCTTGTTCTACCTCTTTGGGGGATTAGTGTGCTCAGGAGAAGGAAAGTGAGAAAGCAGGAAAATAAGTTAAGCAAGCATGTGGTTTCATCTGAGACTAGGGTAATCCCCTGAAGTGAGGCAAGGGGTCCATCTTTTGTATTGAGATGATGGTCAGTCATAGTTGAGGTCTGCAGGTGGGGGAGGAAAGCTGTTCCTATTTGACTAAGAGAGTGGGGCATCTGTGAGTTGTTATCAACCAACTCACATAGCAACCAAGGATGGCTGCATCTGCCAGAAAAGAAATCTGGCCAGGTCATCACCAGTGTCCAATACAAGGAGTGCTCCCCAAAGATACAATGACCAGAAAGGTAAATAGATGTGGGTCAGGCTTTCAATAGCTGTCCTCTATACTTTGTTACTTAGCAAAGGAAACAGAATTGATTGTCCAATAGTGACATGTATTTCAATGAGAAAAAGACATAAAATACACACATACTTTCATACATCCTGATCTGGAATGTTGAAAAGTGGAAGCGGCTCCTTTTGCTGCCTTCTTGCTGTCTGGCTTGTAAGTAAAAGCTTTTAGTGGAGAACCAACAAGCAGTGCTGCTAACCTGATCTTACCTCCCTAACTTCAAGCAACCCATCTGAGTCACAGAGCACCAATGAATCAAGCTGACAATTCATGTACAGGTTCAGGAATGGCTCGACAAGATGGCACTATGAGGGACAAATGGACTTGTTCCTTGAAAATTCCATTAGAGGAGGTGTCAGGGCATTTAGAGTTTCCATATACAAAGGAAGCTGTGCTGGTGGAGTGAACTGAAGTGTGGAGAGGAAAGAAGAGACATGAGGTGTCAGCAGCATGGCATGCTGGGGAGGCTGCCTAGATGCTCCTCTGTTAGTGAGGGGATCCCTGTCACCCTTTCGTTAACTGTAATTGAATGCCTACAGAGGCAGTAATTACAAATACCAGCCAGACCTCACAGGCTCATCAGTCTTTGTTTATCATCAGAGCTAGGGTATTGATCATTTCTAGGGACTCCCTTTCCTTTGGGTAGGGATGGGGAAATTGGATTAATAAGTCCTGACATGTATTGTGTAACACACTCCTCTATGAAAGGTAGATCAGAAGTGCTGAGAGATGGCAAGTACTTGATTTCCTGGGGTGCTTCATTGCAGGAACTTATGCTCAGATTTTCCACCACCTTAGTATCCTTAATTTCCATGGTGTCAACAGAACCCCACAGAAACAATGCAATTGGGTGTTGGGGATTGAATCATGTCTCTGCCAAAAGGCTGTAATCCCCTGGTCCCATGGCTGTGCCCATTAGTAAATAGCTTTGAAGATGTTATTAGTTGAGATGTGACCAAACTGAAAGAGGGAGGGCCTTAATACAATGTGGATGAAATCCTTGTAAGCAAAGGAAATTGGACATGGAAGGAGAAGATATGGGGAGCAACCAGAAACTTGAAGTCAGTGGAACATAGAAGAGAAGGGAGAAGGCATCTTTATGTGCATTGCCATGTGATGGAAAAGCCAAGGAACCCCAATGATTCCAGGCTAACCAGAGGTACCAATCCCAGGAGGAAGCAAACCTTGTGGTCTCTGAAACCAAGGGCCAATATATTCCTGTTGTTAAGCCAACCCAATGAATGGTATTTGTTTTAACAGCTAGGAAACTACTACATTGGGTAGTTCCCCTCCTATATCACTTTTTTGAAGGTGCCATCAATATAATGGCCTGGCTGAAGAGACAACTAATTATTCTGAAAGCTGATAAATAAAGGGATAAAGCCACACATATTTCTGGCTTTTGCTGCATGAACTGTGTCAGGGCAACCAAACTCTTGATGAGGGGAAGAGTCTCTTTATGGAAATGGTCCAGCTACTCAATGAAGAAGAAATGGTAGAATTAGAGCAATGGTTCTCAAACAGTAGCATGCATCATAATCAACCAGAGAGGACTTGTTACAACATAGATGCTGGACCCCACTTCACAGTTTCTCATTCAGCAGGTCTGGGGTTAGGCTGTAGAATTTTCATTTCTAACAGTTTTTCAGGTAATGCTGATACTACTTGCCAGGGCACCACACTTTGACTCTATGAATTTCCTTATTTTAATTTCACATCAGTGAGATCGTGCAATATTTGGCCTTTTGTTTCTGGTTTATTGCACTCAAAATGATGTCTTGAAGGTGCATCCATACTGTCACGTATACCTACAACTTCATTTTTTATGGTTGAATAATATTCCATTGTATGGATATACTACATTTTGTTTATCCATTCATGGATTGATGGACACTTGGGTTGCTTCCATCTTTTGGCATTTGTAACTAATGCTGCTGTGACTATTAGTGGGCAAATATCTGTTCTAGTCCCTCTTTCAATTCTTTTTGGTTTAAAGTAATTCAATATTTAACTTTCTGAGGAAATGCCAAACTGTATTTCACAGTGGCTGCACCATTTTACCTTCTCATCAAAAATGTATGAGAATCTCTGCTTTTTCACATACTCACCAACCCTCTCTATTTTCCATTTTTGTAAAAATAGCCATCCTAGTGAGTGTGAAGTGGCATCTTGTAGTTTTGATTTGAATTTCCCTAATAGTTAATGACGTTGAACATCTTTTCACTGGCCATTTGCATGGTTCTTTGGATAAAGACTATTCAAGTTTTTATTTTTAGGAGGCACCAGGAACCGAACCTGGGACCTCCCATGTGGGAGGGAGGTGCCCACTCTCTTGAGCCACCTCTGCTCCCCACTTGTGTCTCTCATTGTGTTTCCTTATTGTGTCTCTTCGTTGTGCCATCTCGTTGCATCATCTTCTTGTGTCTGCTTGCTGTGCCAGCCCATCACGTCAGCTTGCTATCTTGCTCGTCTCCTTTAGGAGGCACTGGGAACTGAACCCAGGATCTCCTGTGTGGTAGACAGGCACCCAACTGCTTGAAACACATCTGCTTCCCTTTTTTTAAAAAAAAAAAATTGGGCTGTCTTTTTGTTATTGAGTTGTAGGGATTCTTTTTATATTCTGGATTTTAAACACTTCTCAGGATGATATACAAATATTTCTCCCATTTTACAGGTTGTATAATCACTTTCTTGATAATGATCTTTGTACAAAAGTTTTTATTTGGATGAGGTCAAATTTATCTATTTTTTTCTTTTGTTGTTCATTCTTTTGGTGTAATATCCAAGAATCCATTGTCTAATACAAGGTCCTGAAGATGTTCCCTTATATTTTCTTCTCAGTTTTGTTGTTTTAGCTCTTATATTTAGGCTGTTGATGCATTTTGAGTTGTTTTGTATTTGGTGTGAGGTATGGATCCAATTTCATTCTTCGGCCTGTGGCTATCCAGTTTTCCCAGCACCATTTGCTGAAGAGACTATTATTTCCTCCATTGAATAGACTTGGCGCCCTTGTCAAATATTAGTTGGCTACAGATGTGTGGGTTTATTCCTAAACTTTTAATTCTAGTCCTTTGGATTATTTGTCTCTCTTTATACCAGTAACACAGTGTTTTGATTACTGTAGCTTTGTAGTGTGTTTTGAAACTAGGAAGTATGAGTCCTTCAACTTCTTTTTCATGATATTTTTTGGCTATTCAGTTGTTCCTTGCCCTTACATAATGAATTTGAGGATCAGATTTTCCATATCTTCAAAAAGGCTGCTGGAATTTTGGTAGATATTGCATTGAATCTGTAAATCACTTTGGGTGAAATTGATTTCTTGAAAATTTTAGGACTTCTATTCCATAAAAACAAGATGTCTTTCCATTTATTTATATCCTCTTTAATTTCTTTTGGCAATGTGTTGTGGTTTTCAGTGTCCAAGTCTTTTACATCCTTGGTTAAATTTATTCCTAGACATTTTGTTCTTTTTGATGTTATTGTAAATGGAAATGATCCCTTGATTTCTTTTTCAGGTTGTTCTTTGCTGGTCTATAGAAACACAACTTGATTTGTGCATGTTGATCTTGTACCCTGCCATTTGGATGAATTTGTTTATTACCCCTAGTAGATTTCTTGTGGATTATTTAGGATTTTCTATATTTAGAAACCTGTCAGTTTTGAGTAGATGTAGTTTTATTTCTTCCTTTCTAATTTGGATGTCATTTATGTCTTTCTCTTACCTAATTAATCTTGCTAGAATTTTTGGCACAATGTTGAACAGCAGTGGTGAGTGGGCATTAGGGGAAAAGCTTTCAGTCTTTCACCATTTAGTATGATGATAGCTATGGGTATTATATATATGGCCTTTATTGTGCTGAGGAAGTTCCTTAATATTTCTAGTTTCCAGAGTGCTTTTATTAAGAAAGGATGCTAGATTTTGTCAGTTGTCTTTTCGTATCAATTGAGCTTATCATGTGGTTTTATTCTTTCATTCTATTAATGTGTTGTACTACA
>JAKSZT010053980.1:706422-772155 GCA_026826555.1 Tolypeutes matacus
TTCCTTCAACACTCCTTCTGTTCCCTTTCCCTTCTCTTCTCCTTCTGGGATGCCCATAATGCGTATGTTTGTGTTTCTTGCATTATCGGTTAATTCCCTGAGACCATACTGGATTTTTTCTATCTTTTTGTCTATCTTTTCTACAATCTCTTTGATTTCAACTGTATTGTCTTCCATATCACTAATTCTTTCCTCTGCGTGTTCAATTCTGCTGCCATGTGAGTCCAGCGTCTTTTTCATTTCTTGACTAGTGTCTTTGTTCGCCATCATATCCATTACCTTTTTAGGTGTGTTAACTATTTCTTCAGTATGTTCTCCCAGTGTCTTCTTTATATCCTTAATCTCTTCCTTCAGTTCTTTAAGTTGGTCCATGATATTTGTTTGGATAGCTTTGATTAGTTGTTCGATGTACTGCATTGCTTCCTGGTTTTTATTTTGTGCACTGGACTGGTCCATGTTTTCCAGTTTCTCAGAGTCATTTGTATTTTTCTGTTGCCCTCTGGTCATCATATTATCTTGATGGGTTTGTTCAGTTGATTAGCTTTTCTCTATGCTCTAGAATTTTATTTAGCTGTTGGTTCTGCATGTGAGTTAAGTTTTCTCTTTGGCAGTTTTTCTTCTTATTTTATTTCCTTCCTTCTTTCTATGTTCCCTTGAAGGCAAAAGGTTAGGGCCAGAGGAATCAAAAGATGTAAGGAAGGCAGAAAGATAATAGAAATATTGATAAAAGTTAGAAGAGGGGCAAAATGAGACTTAATGAGATGAATATTTAACTTGTGTAGGCAGTGTAGAGTACTAGGAAAAAATATGGAGTTCCTACAATGGACTGGGAAAACAAATGGAGGAATACATATATAGTGATTTAGAAGGCTAGAATTAAGAGGAGGGAGAGAAATAGTAAGGAAAGTTCTGAAAGGAAAAAGTTATTACTAATAAAAATAAGAGAGAAAAAAAGAAGAAGAAAACAAAATAGATGGGATAGAAATTGACACCCTTAAGTTGTGGGCCTATGAAAAAATGTTGTCTCTAAGAGCCACAACAGAAAACAGAAGGCAGAAAGATGCAGGAAGGATAAGCGATAGTTTGTAATACAGAATCAATATATACAGTGAGTGGGAAATTACTGAATAAGAGTCCCAGCAAAGAAGCGACCAGCTGGCAGCACCTATTTAAAAAAAAAAAAAATAGAAGGAAAAAGGAAGGGCGGAGGAAAACGGGAATAATAGCAATAGACCAGAAAATAACAGAGAGAAACCAAAGATCCACACAGGCAAGCAGTCAAACAGAGCTAAGGGTGTCAATGATTCCCCTAGGGTCCACGTGGATACTTCCTGCCTACTTGTGTTTATCAATGAATTTCCCCACAGGGTTCTATATGCAGGTCCTGAAGCAGCTTTTAGCTATTAATCTAAATTAAAAAGAATTTATTTTTCATTTGTTGAGGTGACCTCACTTTTTTTTTTTTTTTTTTTTAATTTTTATTTTTTTAGCCAAATGCAGGACCCAAAATAATTCCTCCTCTAGACCAACCCCCTTACGGAAGGGACCCTAGCTGGGCCCGTGGAAATTAATCAAGCATGTCCCACTTTCCGGCCTCCCCAGGTTAGCTGAAGCTCTGATGTTAGTCAGTGAGGACTGCTAAAGATGGCGGATTCCGCCCCTTCTGGCCCTGAGCTCGAGCATCACCGGGTTGCTCAGTAAATCAGTTTGAGTGCAGATTCGCCTCTGCTCTCAGCCTAATGCTGCTTCAGGTTTGCTTATCTGCTCCCCAAAGCTATGGGGTGGAGCAGGCAGCCAGATCAGTGTCTAAAAATATAAAATACCCTTCCCTGTCTTCCAACCGAACCCTCCCTTTTTTGGGAAGTGTCCCTTCCTCTTGGCTCCGCAGCGGCCCGGGTCTTATCCTTGGGTGGCTAGGGAAATCAGCTGCATTTCCCGACCAAAATTCCCCCTCCGGTTCACCGGGTGCTGATTAGCTCGTTTGCTCTGTTCACACAAGGTCCACGGGGCGAGAGGCAGCCAGATCCCCAGAAAATAAAACTTTTCGCCCCACCCGCGGCTCCAAATGGCCGTTTTATTTAATTTTATTTTTTTTTCCCTAACCGCGGGGCTCAGCCGCCTGTGCCAACCTCCACCGGCAGCCTCAAAACTCACGAATCTCCACCGTTCTGTCCACGCAGCTGATTCGCGCAGATAGATATCCCAAGCCTCTCACTCCACGTGTGCACAGCACAGACCCCCAGGCAGGACCCCATCCACAATCAGCCTTGCTCTGGGAGCTTGCAGTGTGCGACCTCCTACACTAACGCCATCTTGGCCCCTCTCACTATTCTGGTTCATGCTTTTTAATACATTATGCCAACCTCTGCCTTTTGATTGGAGAGTTTAATCCATTTACATTTACAGAAATTATTGATAATGCAGGACTTAACTCTGACATTCTGCTATTTGTTTTTTTTAAGTCATATACGTATTATGCCCCTCATTTCTTCCATTACTTATTATGGTAATGTTTAGTCAATCCTTTGTAGTGAACTATTTGGAATCCTTTTTCATAATCTTTTGTGCATATTTTTATATGTTTTCTTTGTGATCACCATGGGCTTAAATTTAACATATGTAATCTACAGCGATGTTCTTTGATTTGATATAACCTCACTTCAATAGCATAGAGAAAATATGTTCCTATACCCCTGTATTCCCTGCCCTTTATGGTATCGCCTCACAAATTATATTGTGATAAACTTTGTACATTGTACATCTTTGTACACTGTGTATCCCAAACTATATATTTATCATTCCTTTTTATGCTTTTGAATTTTACTCCTGTAAGAATTAAAAAGTAGAGTTACAAACCAAAAGTACAATAGTACTGGCTTTTATAATTACCCAGGTAATTAACTTTACCAGAGATCTTTTTATCTTTGTGCAGCTTCAATCTTTTCAACCTGAAGCACTCCTTTTAGCATTTCTTGTAGGGCAGATCTCGTGGTGACAAAATCTTTCCGTTATTGATTATCTGGGAATGTCTGAATCTCTCTCTCTGTTTTGAAAGATCTTTTTGTTGCATATAGAAATCTTGGTTAGCATTTCTTCCTTTTTTTCCCTCACTTTAAATGTCTTTTCCCTCTGCCTTCTTGCCTCCATGGTTTCTGATGAGAAATTGCCATTAATCTTATTGATGTTCCCTTGTACATGATATGTTGTTCCTCTCTTGTGGCTTTCAGTTTTCTCTCTTTGTCTTTGGGATTCAACAGTTTCAACCATTGTTCCTTTGCATGTTTTTTTTCCCGCCCTTTCTCTTCTGCTTCTTTGACTCGCATAATGACCATAGTGGTATGTTTGGTGTACCACAAGTGTCTTGGGTTCTGTTCATTTTTCTTCATTCTTTTTTCCTTTCTGCTCCTCAGACTGGGTACTTTTAATTTTCCTACATTTCAGTTCACTGATTATTTATAATGCCAGCTCCCATCCAATGTCCTCTAAGGAATTGTTTAAATTTCATATTATTGTAATTTTCAGCTCCAGTATATTTGGTTGGTTCTTTCTTATGGTTTCTCTGTCTTCATTTAAATTTTCAATCTGTTCATGTATTGTTTTACTAATTTCCTTTAGTTCTTTGTCCCATGTACTACTTTACTAATTTCCTTTAGTTCTTTGTCTATGAGTTGCTTTATTTCTTTAACCATATTTAAGACAGTTTGTCTTAAAGATTTTGTTTCTTATGTCCAATATCTGGTTATTCCTCATAACGGTTTCTGTCATTTTATTTTGTTTTTTTGAATAGGTTGTGTTTTGCTGTTTCTTTTTATGGCCTTGTGATTTTTTTTTTTTAATCTGGGCATTTAAATATTTTGACTTTTGTTAAATCTGGAAATCATAATCTCTTCTTTCCTTAGGTTTGCTGATTTTTCCCCTTTCTTACTGTTGAAAGCTATAGTCTGTTTAGTAATTGTTTTCCCAATCTATTTATAAAAAACTGTATTCCTTCATGTAAGTAGTAACTGAAGTCTCTGTTCCTTAATCCTGTGTTCAAGATTTTGATGAATGACAGGAACTAACAATCACCACCACAACAACAAAAACCAAAGGTAACCCCCTTTCCCAGTCTCTGCAGATGCGTTTTGTGCTATTGCTCTTCTCCATCACTTAGCCAGTCTTATAGTGAACGTAAAGGACAGCTCAAGGTGAAATCATAGGATCCTCTCAGGTCTTTTTTGAGCATCCAGCTTGTCTTGCATATGCATGTGTGGCCTTATCAATTCCTCTCTATACACAAATACTCCAAATGTGTCCAACTTCCCCTTAAATATTCCCAGCTTTTCCTTCAAGTTCTGGGTGCTATTGTATGTGTCGACCATTAACCCAGGTGAAGTCACTATAAGGTTTTCCTACCATTTTTAAGGTGCCTTTTCTTATTTGTTGCTCACCTAGTTACTGCAGCCCTTTTCTAGAGCTCTGAGAAAGTTGGTTCTGTCAGTTTCTGCAGGTTTTTCAATGTTGCTGGGGGACATAGAGCCCTGGAGTTTCTCATTGTGCCATTTTGCTGATGTCACTCCCTCTATAACCTCTTTCACAATTTAAAATATTATTTACATTGATTAATTTTACTTTTGGATTATATGACTTCTTCATAAGAATATGAGCCCTTGAGGACAGGTACTTCTCTGTCTTGCTTCCCACTATATCTCTAGTGTCTGGAACAGTTCCTGACCTATAGTAGACACTCAAATATTTATTGAATGTATGTATGCATGGATAAATGATTGAAAAATCCCTGGGATAAACAGGTTAAAAAGAAAACTTAAACTAATGGTAAATATTATAATCAAATCAGAAAGAACAGGGAAGATTGTGTTGGATATTCTTGAGTCATCTTGGAGTAACATATATCACCTCCACCAACATTCCATTTGCTGAAAATCAATCCCATGGTCTTTCCTAGAAGAGAGGGGTGCTAAAAATGTAGTCTTTACTGGGCCCCAGCTTCCCTCCAATAACTCCTGTCTATGGAAAGTAAGGGTGAGTCTTTGGTGGACAACTAACACATATCTGCCACAACTAAAAAGACAGCCAGGGACCAGGTCAAGTATATATATCCCAAACTATTTTCAGCATATCCTTTCCCATACTTTCATTTTTTATCTACTTTGGACTACAGAGGTTCCTTTTCTCAGACTGTCCTGCTTTACGCCAGCAGACCTTAGCTTCTTCTCAGGACAACACTCAGATAAAGTCTTCACGGGGTCCACCAGATCACATTTGGCCCTTGATCTTCTCTAGAAAATGGAGCATTTTATCCAAGCTGCCTTTTCCTAAGCCTTCAGTAAAGACTTAATTGTCCTAACACTGAAAAACTGGATTTCTCAATGGGAGACACAGTTTTAATAGTTTCATATTTAACGGTTGTTCTGTGTTCTTTGAACTCTTGCATATACTCTTTGGGGTCCTTTAGGTCATGAAAGGAAAATCATTACCCAACACTGTACCCCAACTCTGAAATTATTTTCTATATCACATTTAGAATGAAGCATATCACCAGTGCAACAAGTGTAGACAATAAAGACTTTATTTAATGTGAATGCTTGAAGATTTTTATTTTAATAGGCCCATAAAAATCACAAGAACTCTCACCATGCTTCTCTTTTATTCAGAGAAATAATTATTATATGGTAGGTCCCGTGATAGTGATCTCATTTCATCATAGAGGCTGGCTCAGAGTCAACTACACTCAAGGATTTGGATTGTGAAGCGAGCCCTGGATCCTCAGGCCAGGCAAAAACTCTCCATAAAGAGACCCCAAATGGGGTTTCAAGATGGGGAGTATCACACTGTGTTTGGCTTCTGTTCCACTCAGCCCTTGGGGAAAAATCTCATAAACTTGCCCAAGTCTCTATTCTTGCAAATATATTTGCTTTAAAAGATTTGATTCACAAGGAATGACCTCATCAGAAGATCTGTTGTCTGTTCATGGTGACTGAACTTCTGGCTGCATCTCACTTCCTGACAGAATTCTTTAACAGTATCACCCCAAATCTTTCATAACCATTGCACTGTAATTTTCAAGTGTGATGGTTTGAAGCTATATGTACCCCAGACAAACATGAATTAAATTAAATTTAATCCATTCTTGTGGGTGTGAACCCATTGTAAGTAGCACTTTTTGACAAGGTTACTTCTTAGTACTATGACTCATCTCTTCAGGATCGGTAGTTTTGTTTTGTTTTAATTTTTAATCTTTATTTTTAAAGAAGCTTTAGATTACATAAATGTTACATAAAAAATATAGGGGTTTCCAATATGCCGCATCTTCTCCCCCTTCCACATGTTCCCATGTCAACAACAACCTTCTTTAATGTGGTACATTTGCTAAAATAGAGGAACACATATTGAAGCATTGCTATTTACCATGGACTATAGTTTACATTATAGTTTATACTCTATCCCACACAATTTTGTGGGTTATGACAAAATATATAATGGCCTGTATCCATCATTGCAGTGTCATGCAGGGCAATTCAAATGTCCCAAAAATGCCTCCGTATTGCACCAATTCTTCCCTCTTCCTCCCTTCAGAACCTCTGGTGGCCACTGCCTTTATATCAATGATAAAATTTCTTCCTTTGCCAGAATAACAGTAAGTCTATAGTAGAATAATAATAATCCTATTACTGGGGTCCTTTATAAATGGAGTGAAATTCAGACACAAAGCCACAGAGGGAGCAGCCAGAACATGAACATCAACCAAATCCAGAAGAGAAGGGAGAAAACTGGAGGTGCTGCCTTGTGCCTTGCCATGTGACAAAGTAAAAACCAAGCATCACCAGCAGCCAGTCCCAGAACACCAGTCTTCAGGAAGAAAGCATCACCTTGATGATGTCTTGATTTGGACTTTTTCCCAGCCTCAAACTACAAGCAAATAAATTCCCATTGTTTAACCTGACCCATTTCATGGTGTTTGCTTGAACAACCCAGGAAACTAAAACACTGAGATAGTGCAGATTGCAAGGAGTTGCATGTCTTATGCTGGAGACCTAGGTTATGCTATTTTTCATGCAGAAAAGCTGAACAAGTATTTATTGGACACTTAGTATTATTCTCTGCAGAGTGCTAGGGAACTAGGGATTCAAACAACAGATAAAATAATATCACAGATGCTATGATCCCCTTTCAAGACCTGAGGACTTAACTCCCAACTGTTGGGAGTGCTGCTGGCTGGCAGTCCTATCTGTCCACTCTCTTTAGGAATGGACCCAGCTGGAGGTAGCTGCCTCATCCAAGGTCACGTCCTCTTCCCCAGTTGCCTGTATCTAATTACTGATATGAAGGTCTAATGATACTGAAGGGCTGTCCCAGCTTCAAAGCTCCCATTGGGTTGGCTGAGTCCTTCACTGAGACTTCATTGCAGCCCACCTGTTCCCTCTGCCTAGACTTGCTTTTTTCCCTTCCATTTCTCAGGTGGAGGTTCTTAGAGTATTCCTCAATAAACTTCCTGAATGCTAATCACCTCAGAGTCTGCTTCCTGGGAAGCCCAACCTGCAACAAGTAGATGTTGATGGATCCTCTCATTGAACTCAAAATCTGGCCATAGAAATAGATATGTAAGCCACTACCTGTAATCCCTAAGTGCTGTATTCCACTTGGGGCAGAGCCAGTGCTATGAGAATAATGAGGAAGAAGCAACATAGAGCTTTTATACTCCTATT
Organism: Tolypeutes matacus; assembly: GCA_026826555.1. Lineage (NCBI taxonomy): Eukaryota > Metazoa > Chordata > Mammalia > Cingulata > Chlamyphoridae > Tolypeutes > Tolypeutes matacus. Next base: position 714,129 of record JAKSZT010053980.1, read on the forward strand.
GTTCCTTTCCATCAAGACAAGAAAGAATGAGCCCTGATCCAAGTGAGAGCAATGATGTGGGATAATTATCATTTTGCTTAGCATGGATGCAAAAGAATTTTCAAAGAGCCATTTATTCTTTTCTCATTTCTCTTTCACAACCTCTTCCTCTTTACAATGCCTGGGTATTCATTACAATAGTGGTTGGGGCTTTCAACAACTTCCACATAGACATTATATATTCTGCCATGGTTCTAAAAGGCCAAATCCCAAGTAATCACTTTTGGAAGATCGATAACCAAGTTGTTCCCATACTTGCTGAAGCAGGCTTTACATTTATAATGTCAAAAACAAAAGGCTCAGAGAAAGACGAGAGCTCATCCAAAGAGAGCTAGATTACATCATTAAACCTTTAATTAACCTGATGGATTTGACTTCAGAAAATCAATGGAGTCTGCTCACTTGTAAGAAAGAGTAAATTTAATATTTTATTTGCAAATGTTTAGCCTTTAAAAAAAATATTTTAAGGTGCATTGTTTCTTGGTGGGCACCTACTGGATTCATTTTCTTCTAAAAGTTTAAAATTGGAAACTTTCTAAAATTGAAAATTGGTAATCTATATTTGGAATGATATTAAAAAATGATCTTAAAACTAAAAAATAAATACTTCACAGAGAATATTTGGTTCTCTTTGTAAATCCTTGGTCAATGGGTGGGGTGGAAGTATATAAGTACTATGCTAAGCATTCTGAAATGAATGCTTCTAGTTTAATTAATTAAAATCTATCTAATACTCAGTGAGTTCTGAATACATTCTTGTTCAACACTTCCAGAACAAACAAATCTTTTAGCATGTACAGTTTACTAGTAAACAACATGAGGCTAAATCTGGCACCACGGGTGACAATTTAAAATTCTCCTTCTATCCTCATTCACAGGTGGGGATTTGGCAGTTATCTTAAGTGCCCAATGGTTTGAATACCCACTTATCTGTACATAGATTTTTCCTTTTCTTCTTTAGTACAGCTTTGTGATTCTTCATTTTATGTGCATAAATTTTTTTTCTGTTCAGAACTGAATATGTTAGGGCCTAGTTTTAGGAAATAACCATTTTAGTTTCATTTGGCAGAAATTCAGGGTATTACATATTTACAGCATCACCAGGAAGGCTAGAGGATCACATTCCAGGGTGGGCCTCCTCTGACCATGCTGGCCTGCTGGGGTGCTGGTGTCCCTGCCACCAGCAGGAGAGTAGAGAGCAGGAGGCTTCTCAGCAGGCTGTTGACATTCAAGAACCTATAGCGTAGCTGCATTCTAGGGACTGAAAATTTGTCCCCACACAAGGCAGTCTTTGACATTCCTGAGATCCATGTCTGGACACTGGTATATCAGGTCCAGCCATGCCTTTGCCACAATTGCTTCTTAGCACCCACAAAGCTGGTGTGTTGGTCCTGGAGTGCTGCTGTAGTAAACTTAGCATCTCCACCACCATGCTTGCCACCAGCAAAGCCAGAGCAGCAGGAAGCAGCCTCCACTTCTAGCCTGGGGTTTGAAACTCATGGGAGTTTTAATTGCTGGAGCATACACTGCATCTAGAGCATTAGCTCCAGGGGTTTTTGAGAAAGATGGCCTTTAGCTTTCCAGCTTCTACAGTTCAGAAAGGCACACAAGAAGAGCAGAGTTCATCATTTTACTTAGGAACAGGGATTTTTATGACATTTTGGATAGAAAGGCACAGGGCTAAGATGGTATGTGAGGGAAGACAATGAAAAAAATCATTACTAAGAGTATGATATGTGACAAATGCAGGTAAAGACCTTGAGGTTATTTTGAAATTTTGCTTTGGAGGTTGAACATTTTTTAAGCATTAATATTACTCTGAGGATCACATAGATTGTGGCTCTGATAGAGTTACAAAAATAGCATTATAAATACATATTCTTGAGGATTTTTATATCTGCTCCTTAACACCTCAATAGTATGTCTACTTTTTTTCTATGAGTTTTCACATCGCACCTGGTAACCTGAGCACACGGCTCTTGAACAAAGTGAATTGGAGGAGTTGGGCATTCAAAAGCTTACAAAGCATCTCTTTGGAGAAGTTCCTCTTTCCTGCATCCCCCAGTCTTCTGCCTTTTGCCAATTGGTTTGACTAGGTCTTCCATTAACCCCTCATTGCTCAGAAGTTAGCCAGAGGACATGCATGTTCCCAATGTGGCCCTGAGCTCTGGTTTGAGTTTATCAAACATTGGTTATACATTGGGGAACTGGGGCATGAAATAAGTGAGTAAGTACGTATATGACCTAAGTAGGTATTTATTGAGTAGATGTACTGTAGGCAGAGCCCTGGGCAGTTTACTTTGGTGGGAATGTGTGAGCAGAGGGGGAGAGGTCAGGGAAGCCGGTTGACTGCTCTGTGACTCAGTTTTCTGTAATAATTTCCTTACAGAGAAACTGTGAGTAGTTATTGAAATCTTGTATCTACAATAACACTACCATATACAGATACATAGTACATATCTTATGTTTATTGGTTTTGTTTTAAAAATAAATAGCTATTACCATCCTTAAGGATCATCTATACGTAAAACAGATTATGTGTTAAATCAGTCAATAAATGTGCCACAACTTTGCAAACTTCTACTTTTCCACTTGAAGAGAGAGGAAAAAAGGATATTTTACAGGATTTTAGAGGTTTGATTTCACTTACTTGACAAGCTAGGATAGAAGACTGTGAAATTGTCTTTGGTCTTAGGTGAATGAAACTGAGACACCATAATCATAGGCTTAGTTTTCTGCATTTCTATGTTACATGATTTTTAAGTCAATTTTTACTCCATCCCAAGGAGGAAAGAATGGTCATCCCCACATAACAAAACACTATGTGGACCCAAAATGCAAGAAAGGCAGAACAATGGAAATCTATTCATGCACTCTCTTTCCCCCATCTCTACCCACAAACTAGGGCAAGATTCCAGAAATGTATCACAATGATATTTAACTCCTCAAGGTTTTGCATAAATTGAGTCATTTTACATTTCTTGTCTCCTTTCCATAAGGGATTGCTCTTCCCAGAAATTATGAAACAAAAAATTTTCCTCAGTTTAAAAGCAATCCACAGAGCAGGGCTGGGTTTTTGAAGAATTTTCTCACAGAGGCAGTGGGCATACAAATCTTTGTTGTCTTTCCTTTCCTTTTATTTTCCTAATTTTTGGGAATAGTTGTATGTGACAAATTTAAGAATTTTACTTTGAGCAATCACAGTGTTTGAAAGGAATATTTAGCCCTTGGGCATTTTCTATACAATAGAGGCTGGAATGAGAGGAGTTGGGGATCCAAGAGGTGTAGGGTGTAGGCAGCCTGTGGGAGAGGGTGCAATTTAGTTTCCAAACATGGATTGATTTCGTTATAATTCCTCAGTCATTTGGTTTTTTTGGGGACTCAGCCAGCTCTTGGGCAGTCTGAGTTTGGGGAAGCACTAAAGCAATCCCCACCCTAGAAGTTAAGAAACACACTAAGAGCCGTATTTGCTGGTGTAGTTAGTTTTGTAGGAAAAAGAGAAGTACATGAATGAAGTTGTGTATGTAACAGTGGAAAGGGTACAGCCTTTGGGGTCAGCCATTGCTCTACTCTGCTGGCTGTCCCTTGGATGGTTTTGAGCAATTCAGTTAACTTCTTTGAGTCTTAGTTTCTGCAATAGCAAAGTGGAAATGTGTGTGTGTGTGTTTGTGTGTGTGTCTGCGTCCATGCGTTAATGGGGGAGAGAAAGCGGGGGAAAAAGAAGGGAGAGAGAAGGGGGTGAGAGAGAGAGAGAGAGAGAGAGAGAGAGAGAGAGAGATGAGAGAACACTAACATATTTATATAATAGTTAAAACACAGTTATTAGTATATAATAGGCACTCATTAAAATGTAGCTACTAATGTTATTGACTTCATATTGTCTCTTTGATTTCAAACTCAGCCATATATTTTTTAATCTTTGTTTTTAAAGAAGTCTTAGACTACAGAAAGGTTACACTGAAAATATAGGGGGTTCCCATATATCCCACCCCCTCCCCTCTCACATTTCCCCTATTAATAACATCTTACATTAGTGTGGAATATTTGTTACAGTTGAGGAACACATATTGAAGCATTGCTACTAACCATGATCTATAGCTTACATTATGCTTTATACTTTTCACTGTACAATTTTATAGGTTTTGACAAAATGAATAATGGCCTGTTTCCTTCATTGCAATATCATGCAGAACCAATGCCCTAAAGTGCCCTATGTTCCACCTATTTTTCCTTCCCCCTCCACTTAGAACCTCTAGTAACCACTATTTGATATGAATGTTACAGGTTCTTCCATTACACAATAGTAATAAGTCTACTTTGGTTCATGGTTGCATTCTCCCCTTATCTTTGTTCATTCCTCAATCTTGAGGATTTGGGGATAGTGGTGTCCACTATGTTTCAGATTGAGAGGGTCTTAGATCTTATACAACAGATGAAATCAACTGTTTTGCTTACAGTTTAAGGTACTCTTTGCTTTTTGGGATGGGGTTGTCCATCATCATCATTTTGTTAGTTGTCCTGGATGAGTCCAATGACTTGGAGTGTCAGCATTGGCTGCAACTTTGCTGAGATTCAGGGCTCAACTGGCATATGAACAGACCAAAGATTTAAGTCTCTAAGACATCTATTTAATGAGTATAGTGCTAATTTTAGGTTCAAATAAAAGGGGTAGAAGAATCCTGTGTAGGGAAATTATAAATGAGCTAACTCTGTTACATTGGGGCAAGGTAAGGCCCATAGGTGGGGTGCTGATTTCATGGGGTTGTGTGCCATGCCTATAGTGTCTGGATGGCTCCAGAATCCTCAGGAATACCCCTGTTTGAGGTTTTGTTTAGTGAGATCTGCCTGAGACGTGCATAAGCATAACCTCTGGAATGACCTCCTGACTCTCTTTGAAATCTCTTAGCCATAAAAACTATTTTGTATTTAACCTTTCCTCCTTTAGTCAAGGTCTTTATCCAAATGCATCACTAGTTGGTGCTTGGTATTAATCCCTCAGTGCCAGGGAGGCTCCATACCAGGAGGAATGTAGTGAGTTTACTTGCTGAGTTTGGCTTAGAGAGTACACATTTGAGTAACAAGGAGGTAACTCTTAGGCACTAGCTATTATTAGTTAAGTTTCAGTTTTACAAGAATGAGGTTTATAAGTAGAAGCATTAATATTGAGGACTTTGTGCATTGGTCTGGTTTCTTTTGTTAGGCACTGCCTATGTACTATAGAGAATGTAGCAGGTCTCCCCAGGTTGGGACTTGAATATTTTGTTGGTTATTGTGTGGGTCTTCACCCACTGAGATAACACCCTATGACAAGATGAAAATAAGAAACAAGATGCTATCAAGGCACGCCCTAGGTACCCCCTCATCCCTCCACATATCACCTACCACTGACACAATGCATTAGTAACCTTACCTTGCCATAGTACCAAAAGAACACTCCTACAATTGTATTCTCAACCACAGTCTCCTACTTCCCCAAAGTTCACCTGTTCCTTTCTGCAGCTCTCACCCCAGCTTGATGGATAGCCCAACACCCCCCAACCCCATTCATATTCATATGCCAGCACTGTTGACCCCTTTCACATTGCTGCACCAACGTAACCTCTGTCCACTGCCAAACATCCCCCATTCACCTATTCATAGATTCTGCCCAGATTGAGCATTGGCTCACCACTCTCTACTCCCTTTCTTTCTCCTGGTAACCTATCTTCCAGACACTACTTCTGTGAGTCTGCTCAGTATCCTTAGTTCATATCAGTGAGAGCATGAGAAATTTTTCCTTTAGTGACTGGCTTACTTCACTCAACAGAAGATCTTAGAGATTCATCCATGTTGTTACATGTGTCAATATTTCATTCCTTCTTACAGCTGAGTAATATTCCATCGTATGTATGTACCACATTTTGTTTATACATTCATCTGTTGATGTACACTTGAGTTGCTTCCAACTTTTGGCAACTGTGAATAATGCCACGATGAACATTGGTGTGCATATATCTGTTTGCATCCCTGCTTCCAGTTCTTCTGGGTATATACCTAAGAGTGGGATTGCTGCAATATATGGCAATTCTATAGCTTCTTGAGGAACCATCAAACTGTCCTCCACAGTGGCTGCACCATTCTTCATTCCCACCAGCAGTGGATAAGTGTTCCCATTCCTCCACATCCTCTTCAACACTTGTAGTTATCTGTTTTTTTTTTTTTTTTTTTTAAATAGCAGCCAGTCTAATAGGTATAAGATGATATCTCATTTTATTTATTTGCATTCCCCTAATAGGCTAGTGATGCTGACCATCTTTTCATGTGCTTTTGCACCATTTGTATTTCCTCTTTGGAAAAGTATCTATTCAAATCTCTTGCTTATTTTTTGAATATGCTGTTTGTCTTTTTATTTTTAAGATGTTAAGATTTATATTAGACTCTTATCAAATAAGTGGTTCCCAAATATTTTCTTCCATTGAATAGGCTGCCTTTTCATTTTTTTTTTTGACAAACTACTTTGAGGCACAAAGGTTTTTAATTTTGAGGATGTCCAATTTATCTATTTGTTTTTCATTGCTCGTGCTTTGGATGTAAAGTTTATGAAACCACTTCCTGCTAACAGATCTCATAGATACTTCCCTACATTTTCTTCTAGTACCTTTATGGTCTGGGCATTTGCTGTTGTTTTTCCATTTCTTCCACATGTGCAGTTAGGTCTTCAATTTTAGCTCTTTTTTTCTTTTTTATTATATGTATTTATTGCTATGAACTTCCCTCTCAAGACTGCTTTTGATGCATCCCAAACGTTTTGATATGTTTTGTTGTCATTTTCATTAGTTTCAAGGTAGTTACTGAATTCTTTTGTGATTTCCTCCTTGACCCACTGTTTGTCTACGAGTGTGTTGTTTAACTTCCATATCCCTGTGCCTAACCTGTTTCTCTGGCCCTTAGTGATTTCCAATTTCAATCTATTGTGGTCAGAGAAATTACTTTGTATAATCTCAATCTTTCTAAATTCATTGAGAGTTGTTCTGTGGCCTAGCATGTGGTCTGTCTTTGAGTATGATCCATGTGCACTCGAGAAGAATGTTCTTTCTGCTATATTTGGGTGTAGTGTTCTGTATATGTCTATTAATTCCAGGTCTTCTAATGTATTGTTGAGAGCCTTTTTTCTTTATTGATTCTCTGTCTAGATGTTGGGTCTAATGATGATAATGGTGTATTAAAGTCCCTTGCTATAATTGTAGAGGCATTTATTTCTCCACTTAGTTTTTCCAGAGTTTGCCTCATGTATTTTGAGGCAACCCGATTAGGTGCATAAATGTTTTTGATGGTTCTCTCTTCTTGAAAGATTACCCCTTTTACTAATATATAGTGTCCATCTTTGTCTCTTACAATAGTTTTGCATTTAAAGTCTATTTTGTCTGATATTAGAATAGCTACTCCTGCTATTTCGGCTATTGCTAGCTTGTAAAATAGTTTTCCAGCCATTCAATTTCAGCCTCCTTGAGTCCCTGGTTCGAAGGTGGGTTTCTTGTAGACAGCATATAGATGGATCATATTTCCTTATCCATTCTTCCAATCTGTGTCTCTTGATTGGTGAACTTAATCCATTAACATTCAGTGTTATTACTCACAATGAATTTCTTACTTCAGCCATTTTTTCTTTGGGTTAATGTATATCATATGTTGTTTTGTTTCTGGTTTTGTCTTTTTCGTTGTTTTTAAACTCTCCTCCAACTCTCTCTCCCTTGTTTTTTCATTTTAACTAGTAGAACTTCCTTTAGTATTTCTTGAAGTGCAGGTTTCTTATTGACATACTCTCTTAATTTCTGTTTATCTGTGTATATTTTGAATGCTCCATCGGTTTTGAAAGCCAGTTTTGCTGGATAGAGAATTTGTGTCTGGAAGTTTTTTCTTTTAGTACCACTTCATACCACTGTCTTCTTGCCTCCATGGTTTCAGCTGAGAAATCAGCACTTAATCTTATTGTGCTTCCCTTGTATGTGATGGTTCTTTTTCTCTTGCTGCCTTGAGTATTTTCTCTTTGTCTTTAGTATTGGACATTTTGACAAGTATAGGTCTTGGAGTTGGCCTGTAGGGATTTATACTGTTTGGGGTGCATTGTGATTCCTGGATCTGCACATCCATCTCTCTCAATAGGGTTGGGAAGTTTTCAGCCATAATTTCCTTCAACACTCCTTCTGCTCCCCTTCCCTTCTCTTCTCCTTCTGGTATGCCCATAATGTATATGTTTGTGCATTTTGTGTTGTCGGTTAATTCTCTGAGTCCCTGCTGGAATTTTTCTATCTTTTTGTCTATCTGTTCTACTATCTGTTTGATTTCAAAAGTATTGTCTTCCACATCACTAATTCTTTCTTCTGTCTGTTCAAATCTGCTGTTATGTGAATCCTGCATCTTTTTGATTTCTTGGATTGTGCCATTGATCACCATCATATCCGTTACCTTTTTGCATATGTTTACAATTTCTTCAGTGTTCTCCCAGTGTCTTCTTTATATCCTTAATCTCTTCCTTCACTTCTTTAAGTTGGTCCATGATATTTGTTTGGATAGCTTTGATTAGTTGTTCGATGTTCTGCACCATTTCCTGGTTTTTAATTTGTTCATTGGACTGGTCCATGTTTTCCTGTTTCTCAGAGTCATTTGTATTTTTTTTTTTGCCCTCAGGTCATCATATTATCTTGATGGGTTTGTTCAGTTGATTAGCTTTTCTCTATGCTCTAGAGTTTTATTTAGCTGGTGGTTCTGCGTGTGAGTTAAGTTTTCTCTTTGGTACTTTTTCTTCTTATTTTATTTCCTTGCTTCTTTCTATTTTCCCTTGAAGAAAAAGGATTAGGGCCAGAGGAATTGAAAGATGTGAGAAATGGAGAAAGATAATAGTAATATTGAGAAAAGTGAGAAGATGGGCCAAATAAGACTTAATGAAATGAATATTTAACTCATGTAGGCAGTGTAGAGTAATAGGAAAAAAAGTGGAGTTTCTACTTTGGAGTGGGAAACCAAATAGAGGAATATATATATAATGATTTAGAAGGTTAGAATTATGAGGAGGGAGAGAAAGAGTAAAGAAAGGGCTGAAAGGAAAAAGTTAATATTAATAAAAAAAAGAAAACAAAGTAGATCAGATAGAAATTGACACCCTTAAGTTGTGGGCATATGAAAAAATGTGTTATATAAGAGCCACAACAGAAAGCAGAAGGCAGAAAGTTGAAAGAAGGATAAGAGATAGTTTGGAATACAAAATCAATATAAACAGAGAATGGGAAATCACTGAAGAAGAAGCACAGCAAAGAAGAGACAAGCTAGCAGCACCTAATTTAAAAAAAAATGAAAGAAAAAAGAAAGGGGGTAGGAAAGAGGAAAGCAAAGCAAGAGAGAACAAATAAACAGAGAAAAACCAAACAACCACACAGGCAAGCAGTCAAACAAAGCTAAGGAGGAAAAGTGTTTCTTCTAGGGTCCTTGTGGATCCTCTCAGCCTGCTTGTGTTTATCAATCAATTTCCCTGCAGGGTTCTATCTGCAGGTTTTGAAGCAGCTTTTAGCTATTAAACTAAATTAAAAAGAAGATTTATTTTTCAATTTTTAAAGTGACTGTCTCTTTTTTTTTTTTTTTTGGCAAAATACAGGACCCAAAATAAGTCCTCTTCTAGACCACCCCCTTCACCGAGGGGTCCCTAACTAGTCTCGTTGAAACTAATCAAGCACTTCCCACTTCCGGTTCTCCCCTGGGGAGCTGAAGCTCTGATGCTAGTCAGTGCAAGACTATAAAAAAGGCTAACTCCGCACCTTCTGGAGCTGAGCCTCAGCGTCACTGGGCTGCTGGGTAAATCAGGTTTCCTCAGCAGATTTGCCTCTCCCCTCAGCCTGGCACAGCTTCAAGCAGACTTATCTGCTCCCCCAAGCTATGAGAGGGTCCAGGCTGCCAAATCAACAGTAAAGAATCCCCTCTCTGCCTTCTGTCAGAACCCTCCCTCTCTGATAGTGCTCCCTCTCCCCAGCTTGTCAGGGATTGGGGCTTATCCCTGGGCAGCTAGGTAACTCAACTCCCTCAGCAGCTTTACCCCTCCCCTCTGCCGGGTATTGATTCAATCCAGCTGTTTTGTTCACCCAAGCTGCAAGGGGTTCCAGGCAGCCAAATCCACAGAAATTAAAACTCTCTCACCCCTTTGCCAGAGCCCTTCCACTCTCACTGGGCCCTGTCTCCCAGTTGCCAGGTCGGGAGTCGTGGCTCAAACCGGCTTCTTTTTTTTTCCCCCTAAATGTGGGGCTCAGCTGTCTGTGTTAACTGCCACAGGCAGGCTTAAAACTCATGAATCTCTACCTATCAGTCCACACCTTCAATCTGCGCAGATAAGATGTCCCAAGCTTCTCGCTCTGTGCACCCACAGCACACACCCCTGGGCAGGACCTGTCCACAATCTGCTGTCCTCAGGGAGCTAGTCAGAGTGCCCTCCTAAACTGTCTCCATCTTGCCTCCGTGTATTTGAACACATTTTATAATTTATATGTATGTCCAGGTGAACTTCCTCCCATGTATCCCCCATCACAGACACCCCACACCAATTATTCTCCCCTGCCCCAGTTGTAACCCATCTGTGATTTAAAGCTTCTTCAAACATGAAGCCCCCCAAAATAACCACATACAATTAATAGGAAAATGAAATAATAATGATAGGTTTAAATATAAGAAATAAAATACCTTCAAATTAAAAAAAACTAAAACTAAAATAAAATTTAGATTTTGGGATATTAAAAAATAATGAAAAATATTTTTAAAAATTTTGTTGACATTTTGCCTTTCATCACTTTAATATCTCTTGTCCTGTATGTACAGTGACATTTTCTTCCATTTTTCCTCCAGTGTCTTACTTGTTTTCATTTTATTTTCAAAGAAGTTTTAGGTCATAGTAAAGTCACATATAGAATAAAGGGGACTCCCATATACCCAACATCCTCCCCCTTTTACCCCTTCCCATATTAATACCTTTTTATATGTGGATTGTACATTTGTTACAACTGATATAAAAATAGTGAAACATAGCTACTAACTATGGTCAAAGATTTACATTATGGTTTACATTTTAGACTGTATATGTTTATAAATTTTGATGATCTTTAACATGGCCTGTGTCAATCATTGCAAGAGCATGTAGAACACTTCCATTTTCCACTAAATATCCCCTGTCTGGTCTATTCTATTCCTCCTTCTTCTTCCTCTCAGGGCCTAAGGTGACCCCCAGCACCACTCCTTGGATGACAAGATTCATAGTCAGATGCAACAAAGTGAGGTCTTGACACACTGGTTTGTCCTCCCCTATTAGGAACTGCCCATGCTTTTGAAAAACTCCTGACCCTCTGTTTGAGAACATATCAGTCCTCCCCAGGATGGGAGTCCAACTCCTTCCTGCTCATTATGTGGGTCTCCACCTACTGATACAACACATTATGACAAAATGATCACTTTCACACTCTCTGGAAGCCTGCTCCGGGTGCACCCTGTCCCAAATGCTCCTCCAAACATCATCCTAAACCCTTCCTTGTCATATTGCCATAAGAGCATTCCCAAATTTGTACTTTCAACCACATACCTGCAATCTCCAGTGTTCACTTGGTCCCTCCCCCAACCATCCCCCAGTTCCAGGGAGCAGCCAACCCACCCTCCCCACTCTACCCATCTGTCAAACCTGCACCTTCCAACCCAATAGTATCAGTACCCTCCTGTCATATCCCTTCAATGCCCAACTACACACTTCCACCTTATCATAGATTATGCCCATATGGGCATTGGCTCACAACCTTCTTCTCCCTTTCTATTTCCTGTAAACTTATCTACCAGACAATTGCTCTCTGAGTCCACTAGATTTGCATGTAATATTTGTCTTTCAATGCATGGCTTGCTTCATTTAACATAAGGTCCTTAAGTTTCATCCATGTTATCCTGTGTGTTAGCACTGTATTCATTCTTACAGCTGAGTAATATTCCATTGTATGTATGTACCACAATTTGTTTATCCATTCATCTGTTGATGGGCATTTGGGTTGATTCCAACTTTTGGCAATATTGAATAATGTCGCTGTGAACATTGGTGTGTATATATCTGTTCATGTCCTTGCTTTCAAATCTTCTGGATACATACTCAGCAGTGGAATTGTTGGATCATATGGCAGATCTATAGTTAGTTTTTTGAGGAACCACCAAACTGTCCTCTACAATGGCTACAAAATTGTAAATTCCCACTAGCAGTAGAGGAGAGTTCCCATTCCTCCACATCCTCTCTAATACTTGTAGTCCTATGTATTTTCAATAGCCACAAGTCTAATGGGTGTAAAATGGTATCTCATTGTAGTTTTGATTTGCATTTTCCTAAAAGCTAGTGATGTTGAGCATCTTTTCATGTGCTTTTTTAGCCATTTGTATTTGTTCCTTCGAAAAGTGTTTTTTCAGGTCACATGCCCATTTTTTGAATGGGTTGTTTGTTTTTTATTTTTGAGGTGTAGGATGTCTTTATATATGCTGGATATTAGGCTCCAATCAGATATATGATTGCCAAATATTTTCTCTCATTGGATAGGCTGCCTTTTTACTTTCTTGATAATGTCCTTTGAGGTGCAAAAGTTTTTAATTTTGAGGAGGTCCCATTTATCTAATTTTTGTTTCCCTGCTCGAGCTTTGGGTGTGAAGTTCATGAAACCATTTCCTATTACAAGGTCCTGTAGATGTTTCCCTACTTTATCTTCCAAAATCTTCATGTTCTTGGCTCTTATATTTAGATCTTTGATCCATCTTGAGTTGATTTTTGTATAAGGTATGAGATGGTATTCCTCTCACATTCTTTTGGATATGGAAATACAAGCACCATTTGTTGAAGAGGCCATTCTCTCAGTTGAGTGGGCTTGGTGGCATTAGATGACTGTATATATGTGGAACTATATCAGAACTTTCAATTCGGTTCCACTGGTTGGTATGTCTATCCTTGTGCCAATACCATGCAGTTTTGACCACTGTAGCTTTGTAGTATGTTTTAAAGTCAGGTAGTGTGATTCCTCCAATTTCTTCTTTTTTTTTTTTCAATCTGTCTTTGGCTATTCGAGGCCTCTTGCCCTTCCAAATAAATTTCATAGTTAGTTTTTCCAATTCAGTAAATAATACTCTGTTGATTTTTATTGTGATTGCATTAAATCTGTAGATTAGTTTGGGTAGGATAGACATCTTGTTGTTTAGTCTTCCTATCTATAAACAGTGAATATTCTTCTATTTATTTAAGACTCTTTGATTTCCTTTAACAGTGTTGTGTAGTTTTCTGTATATAAGTTATTTACATCTTTAGTTAAATTTATTTCTAGGTATTTGATTATTTTAGTTACTATTGGAAATGGTATTTTTTTCTTGATTTCCTCCTCAAATTGTTCATTATAGGTGCACAGAAATGCTACTGATTTTTGCACATTAATCTAATAACATGAGAATTTACTGAACTCATTTATAAATTCTAGAAGCTTTCTGGTAGATTTCTCAGGGCTTTCCATATATAGGATGATGTCATCTGCAAATAGTGAAATCTTTACTTCTTCATTTCCAATTTGGCTGCCTTTTATATTTTTTTATTGCCTCAGTGCTCGATCAAATACTTCTAGCTCAATGTTAAGTAGGAGCAGTGATAGTGGGCATCCTTGTCTTCTTCCCAATTTTCGAAGGAAAGTTTTAGGATTTCACCATTGAATATGATGTTAGCTGTGGATTTTTCATATATGCCCTGTATCATGTTCAGAGAGTTTCCTTCTATTCCTATCTTTTTCAGTGTTTTTATCAGTAAAGGGTGCTGCATTTTGTCGCATGTTTTTTTGTGTGTGTGTGTCTATAGAGATGAGCATGTGATTATTTTTTCCTTTTGATTTGTTTATGTGGTGGATTTCATGGATTGATTTCCTTATGTTGAACCATCCTTGCACAACTGGGATGAAACTTACTTGGTCATGGTGAATAATTTGTTTGGTATGTTGTTGGATACAATTAGGAAGTATTTTGTTGAGGATTTTAGCATCTAGATTCATTAAAGAGATTGGTCTGTAATTTTCCTTTCTTGTAGCATCTGTGTTTGGCTTTGGTATTAGGGTAATTTTGTCATCATAAATGAATAAGCTATGTTCCTTCTAGTTCTATTTTTTTGGAAGAGTTCAAGCAGGATTGGTGTTAGTTATTTCTGGAATGATTCGTAGAATTCACTTGTGAAGCTGTCTGGTCCTGGGTTCTTCTTAGTTAGAGGTTTTTGATAACTGATTCTATCTCTTTAATTTTGATGGTTTTTTGAGTCATCAGTTTCTTCTTTCATCAATGTAGGCTGCGTGTGAGTTTCTAGGAATTTGTCCATTTCCTCTAAATTATCATTCTTGTTGGTATATAATTTTTCAAAGTATCCTCTTATGATACTCTATTTCTGTAGGGTCAATGGTGATATCCTCTTCTTCATTTCTTACTTTGTGTATTTGCATGTTCTATCTTTTTTTTCATTCTTAGTCTAACTAAGGGTTTGTTAATTTTATTGATCTTCTCAAAGAACCAGCTTTTTTCCCCTAGTGCTTTCTTATTTTCTATTTCATTTAGTTCTGCTCTAATCTTATATCCTTCTTTCTACTTCCTTTGGGGTTAGTTTGTTGTTCTTTTTCTAATTCCTCCAGGTGACCAGTTATGACTTTCATTTTAGCTCTTGCTTCTTTTTTGACATATGCATTTATGGCTATGAATTTCCCTTTCAATACAGCTTTACCTGCACCCCATAGGTTTTGATATGTCATGTTGTCATTTTTATTTGTTTAAAGGTAGTTACTGATTTGTTTTGAGATTTCCTCCTTGACCTACTGTTTGACTAAGACTGTGTTGTTTAACTTCCATATCCTTGTGTCTAATCTGGTTCTCTGGCCCTCACTGATTTCCAGCTTCATTCCCTTTTGATCAGAGAAATTACTTTGTATAATTTCAATCTTTCTCAATTCATTGAGCATTTTACTGTTGCCTAGCACGTGATCTGTCTTGGAGAATGGTCCATGTGCACTCGAGAAGAATGTATATCCTGCTGTATTTGGGTGTAGTGTTTTGTAAATGTCTATTAGATCCAGATCTTCTAATATATTATTCAAAGTCTTTGTTTCTTTATTGATTCCCTGTTGAGATTTTATGTCTATTGGTGATAATGGTGTATTAATGTCCCCCAATATAATTGCAGAAGTATCTGTTTCTCCACTTAGTTTTTCCAGTGTTTGCCTCATGTATTTTGAGGCACCCAAGTTAGGTCCATAAATGTTTATGTTTGTTCTTTCTTGTTGAAAGATTACACCTTCCACTAATATATAGTGTCCATCTTTGTCTCTTACAACACTTTTGCATTTAAAGTCTATTTTGTCTGATATTAGTATAGCTATTATTGCCCTTTTTTAAATTTAGTTTGCTTGTAAGATTTTTTCCCATCCATTCACTTTCAGCCTCCTTGTGGCCCTGAGTCTAAGTTGGGTTTCTTGTAGACAGCATATAGATGGGTAATATTTCCTTATCCATTCTGTCAATCTGTGTCTCTTGACTGGTGAGTTTAATCCATTAACATTCAGTGTTATTACTCTCAAGGAATTACTTACATTAGCCATATTTCCTATGGGTTTATGTATGTTATATGTTCTTTTTATTTCTGTTTTTGTCTGTTTAGTTGTTCTTACACTCTCCTCCAACTCTCTCTCTCCTGTTTTTTCTTTTCAACCCTGAGAACTCCCTTTACTATTTCTTGTAGAGCAAGTTTCTTATTGGTGTACTCTCTTAGTTTCTGTTTATCTGTGAATATTTTGAAATCTCCATCATTTTTTGAATGCCACTTTTCCTGGATAGAGAATTCTTGCCTGAATTAAAAGTTCAGACAGATGAGGAGGGAGGAAAGAGAAAAGAAAAGTGAAAAATAAAAATAAAAGTTAATACAAGCAAGAAAACAGGATAGATGAGATAGAAAGAAAAACCAGAAAAATTGGAGACTAAACAAAGAGAGGAGGGATGTAAGAACAACAACAGAAAGTGAAAGATAGAAAGATTAAGGAAGAGAAAGAGATAACATTGGTAGAAAAAATTAGTATACACAGAAAAGGGGAAATCAAGGAAGAGGAAACACAACAAACAAGAAACAAACCAGCAACATCTTGAGCAAATTATCTTTGCCCAGCTCCCTTCAGATCTCTACCCTGAAGCCTCTTGCTCTGTGGGTTCTCAAAACAGCTCACTCAGGCAGTATCCTGCCCTCACTCAACCATTTTTTTTGTGAGAGAGATGCTGAGTGCCCACTTAAACCAAAGCCATCTTGCCACTTTGGTGATCATATTTGTTCTTTATCATATGTTGGACGTTTCCTTATATTCCTAGTTTTTTATGTGTTCTTATCAAGATGGGGTGCTGGATTTTGTCAAACATCTTTTCTGGATCAATTGACATAATCATGTGGCTTTTCCCCTTCATTCTATTAAGATGATATATTACATTGAATGATTTTCTAATGTTGAACCACACTTTCATATCTGATTCAATTCCCACTTTATCATGGTTTTTAATTCTTTTAAAATGCTGTTGCATTATTTAAAGGATGCTTTCTATGTCTGAAAAAAAGAAGCTGCATTTGGTTTTGTTCTTTTGATTTTCTGTTCCTGTCCTTAATCAAAGAACATGATTCTCAGGAAAACCAGGTTCCCAGTAAAAAACAAAAACAAAAACAAACAAATAAAAACAAATCAAAACAAAACAAAAAACTCCTTGTAGTTTCTAATAGGAAAACCCCTATTAAAACCCCCAACTTTTAGCACTATACTCTGAATTGCTTTCTTAAAGAATTTTCTCTACCAAAAAACAAAAATAGAAAAAACAAGAAAAAAACAGACAAAGCTAGAATTTGACATTCTGCTTTCAGATGCTCGCTTTTTATTAGTGAGTGATAATGGTTTGATAATAATAAATAATTTTTGTAATCCCATCAAGTAGTCTCTATTTATTTCTCCTCTCTTGTTACTGTGTTAATGTTTAACTCTTTGACCTTAAAACCAAAATAAGTAACCATGCATAGTGTAACAAAGGTATTGGGCTTACAGAGATGTTTGTTGTATATAGAAAAAAATTTAAATGTTGTTAGAAATCTAACGAGTTACACCATTAAAATTTTTTTTTTCTTTTCTCCCTTTCCGTTTCTTTCTTTCTTTCTTTCTTTTTTTCTTTTTTTTCTTTTTTTTTTTTTTTCCACAAATAGTATTATAATACCTTGCATAGGCAAAGAAGAGAAACTAAACAAGGGTAAACATTTTAACAGTACAGAATTTGCCATCATTTCTTTGCCTTGATTCTAACTCTTTTTGTCCTAAGATGCAAAAAAAGTCAGTGGCTTTTAACTGTTTACAAAGGAATGTGATTGTAAAATGTACAGTTTGGTTGTGTTTGAATTATGAAACTTCTTAAGATATAATAAATCATTACTTTCTGGCTGTGCAACATTTTCTCTTTTTGTGAATTTATTTGTAGACTCTTTTTTATAATGAAAGTTTTGAAGTTGTTATGTAAAGTTTTGAAGTTGCTACCCTCTTTGAGCATCTTTGGGATTTTTTTTTCAACTCTTCTGTGACCTCATCTTCCCCACCATTTGTGCCCACCTCAAGTTTCAGCAAGAGACCATTTGAATCATGAAGCTTAATAACTTGACCATGTACCTTTGTCACAAGATAAGAAATGCCACAACATGGACTGGCCTTTTCTTCCCCTTTGTTCAGGGCAAACCTGTGTCTGTATTTGATGTATCAAATCATCATGCTCCAACTTGCCAGATGTAAACTTATATTGTTGGACACTTTTAATACAAGCAAATGTTGTTCAATGTGTTCAATGTATATTGACTTCCACATCGATTCTTCCAAAAACTAAAGGTTTTTTGAAAAAAATGTCTGGAAATGTTTAGAACATTGAGCTGATTGAACTTTTGGGTTTTGAACAGTATGTAATTGACTTCATAACTGCATTGATTGTATTAAGTGTTTGACAGTTTTTTGCACTTATGTGGAAATAAAGTGTTTGACTTAAAAAAAATTTAAATGCTTTTGGATTGGTTTGCTTCTATTTTGTTGAAGATTTTTGAATCTATATTCATAAGGGGTATTGGTCTGCAATTTTATTTTCTTGTGGTATCTTTACCAGAATTTGGTATGAGAGTGATATTGGCCTCACAGAAAAGAGTTAAGAGGTGTTCCCTACTCTTCAATTTTTGGAAGACTTTGAGCAGAATTTGTATTCATTCTTCTTACAGAGAGGCTAATAATTGGGTCTTTAATGCAATCTATCAATCCCAGTTTCTCACTACATGAGAGATATTTTTTTCCTTTTTGTGTATTTTAATTAATTCAATCTTCAATAGTGTGCACACATACTACTTCACAATCTATATTTTTGTTCATCCTGGTCCCACTTCCTGGAATGTCTTACACTTTGGCAAACTTGGAAACATCTTCCTCATGTTTTCAGAGTGAACTTAGTTGTCATCTTCTCTTGGAAGCTTTCTGCTTACCCAAATGCTGAGCCAAGTGTATTTCATCTGCACTCCCTTAGTAGCTATAAATTCTTTCATCACTATATGTATGCATTATATTGAAATTAATTAATTTGTGTGCCTCTTCCTTTGGTTTCACATTTCTTGTCCCAAGGGATTTTGGTATACAGGAACTTAAGATAGCAGAGCCAGAATGTGTGTATTTGGAATTGGACTTAGCAATCTACAAATTATGTGATTTTGAAAGTATTTAATCTCTGTGTGCCTCAGTTGGTTCATCAATAAAATTAGGGTAGAAGTGGTAAAGCTATCAGTTTATGATGTGTATCAAATAGATTAATATTTATAAAATTCTTAGAAAAGTACCTAGCATATGGTAAGTGCTCAGTAGATATTAGTCACTATTCTCATGAGTAAGTCCATAAATTATGACAGTCTGTCACAATAGGCATAATCAGTAATGTTTAAATAAACTGAAACATTTTAAGAACTCTGATAATCTTTATAAATGTTAAAAAATGAGTCATCATCTTTAAAACAATGAAGGTAATGTGAATTATAGAATAAATGTATTGGTTGAGCTCAGGCTTTCTACATACAAGGTTGGGAGTTCAATCCCCAGTCCTGGTACCTAAAAAAAAAAAAAAAAAAAGAAAAAAAAAATCAAAGGATATAAAAATTTCCAGACCTTACCTGCTAAAATGTATTTAATGAAAAAAGCAGTTACCTCATTCAATGTGAACTAATTTTAGTCACTTCTAGGAAAGGTGTAACTAACTGGTAGGTGATCCCAAATTATAGGATAACAATCAGAAAAAACTCTCAACTTTATAATAGGAAGCATAAAACTAACTCTAGCATTATATTTTTTTCATTGATTGACCATGGTCAAGTTATTAAATCTCATACATTAAACATATTTAATCCCTCCCAGGATTTACATTATGTGATTATTATGAAATAAACATTAACCTAACACTTTGGCAAAGATCTAGCTAATCACATTATTGTGGTATTTTCTACTGTGTTGAGGATAAATGGGGAAAAATTTAAAAAATTTACAGTTAACATGAGTACTTTTACTCTGAAATATTTTAAGAATATATGGTGAAGTTTATTCTATAATTGAAAGCTAAAGGAAATATACAAGGTTCTCACACCATACTACACCTTTATACCACAAAAGTTAAAGCCCATCTCACACATTGAAAGAATTTTTTACTTTGAGTGATTTTGAAAAGATAGTAACAAAATCTATGCTCTTTGGGGCTGCACGGAGGCCAGGACTTAGATATATCAACTCTACATGATTTGACCCAATCTTGCCACTCTACGCAGATGATTATTTTCCATCCACTCTGATCTTTAATAATTCCTTGAAAATATCATGGCAGGTCCTGCAGAATTTTCTGATGTATTTTCTGTCCAGAATATACATCATATCAAGGCTTCCTTCTGATCATATTGGTCAATTATTATTGTCATTATTATTAATCTTATTGGTTAATACATTTGGTCATTTTTCATGAGGAAATCTCAACAAAATTCAAATTCAGCTTGAAATGTTACCTGTTATAGAATTCTATAATCATTCAACAGAAACCTAATAGTTTACAAGCATAAATAACACAAAAATCTTTCCCTCACAGACTTTCAGTCTAGAGACATAAAGCAGTCAAAGTCAACTCAGGAAAAGAAATGAGAAGACACAAAGACAGTGAGGTGAGAAAGGACTTGGCTAGCTCTTAGGACAGGTGAAATAAAAACATGGCTGGAACATAGTGAAAGAGGGGTTGAAGAGTTCAAGATGTGGTTGGAGAGGTAGAGGCAGTAATCAGATTAATGACGGAAATACAAGACAAAGCAAGAAGTTACTAAAGGCAATGGGTAGCCAAGGAAGGGTATAAAGCAGGAGATTATTATAATCCCTCAATTGTAAATAACTTAAATAATAAATCAGATTGACATTTTCAAAAGATCACCCTGGCTGCTAGCAGAGAATGGACAGTTTTATTTCTCCCACATTTCTGACAGAATAAATTATCTTTATGGGGAAAACATGACAGTTACTTATCAAACAAAGTCTCTTGCTTCATCCAAAGTTTCCTCATGGCATTTTTCACCTCTGCATTTCTCAGAGTGTAGATTAAGGGATTTAGCATGGGTTCTGCAATGGTGAAGATAATCACCAATGCCTTGTCTATGGGGTAAGTGGCCACAGGCCTCATGTACAAGAAGATACATGGCACAAAGAACAAGACAACCACCATGAGGTGGGAGCCAAAGGTGGAGAAGGCTTTGTACCATCCTTCAGAGCTGCAAGACCTCAGGGAACAGAGAATGATCATGTAGGATGCAATAAGCACAGAGAAGATGGTCACACACATCACCCCACTGTTGAGGATAACAAGGAGGCCCAGGATGTGGGTGTACATGCAGGCCAGTTTCAACAATGGAAACAAATCACATATAAAGTGATCAATGACATTGGGGCCACAGAAGGGTATTTGGTACATAAACAGGAGCTGTGTCATTGCATGCATAGTTCTCCCCACCCAGGCTGCCCCCAGCAGCAGGCAGCACATCTGAGGGCTCATGATGGTCTGGTAGTGCAGGGGCTTACATATGGCCAAATAACAGTCATAGGCCATAACGATGAGAAGTATGATCCCTACACTACCAAATAAATGTTCTGCAAAGAGTTGGGTCATGCAACCTTCCAGGGAGATGGTAGTGCTCTGAAAGATGGAGTCCACAATCATCTTGGGGGCAATGACAGAAGAGTAGGTGACATCCATGAGGGAAAAACAAGTCAGGAAAAAGTACATTGGTGATCTCAGACTCTGACTTGTGATCATGGTTACCACAATGAACAGGTTTCCCACCACTGTGGCCACATACATGATTAGAAACACAGCAGAGACTATTTTCTGCAGCTCTGGATTCTTTCTAATACCCAAAAGAATAAATTCCATCACATTGTTTTGATTTCCCATTTACTAAGTACTAATATGAGCTCCAGATGAGAGTTGGAAAACCTTTAAAAAAGCAACATATACTTTACAGTTAGTGATTGTTTGGCTTAATTTGGTTCCAGAAATTCAGTAAAAGCATTTTAAAAAAATTTTATTCATTCATTTATTCATTCACTCATTCATTTACTATCCAAGTCTAGCTTTTAGTATGTGCTAAGGAGCTTAAAAGACAGATAACTCATTAATGCAAGGTTTCCACCATATATTTTATCTCTTTTTTCAGACAGTTTCTTTTTCTCCTTCTCCCTTTACAAATGTTATTCTTAATAGGTAACTATTATTGAGCATCTGCCTTATTCCAGGCACTAGACTAACTCTATAACTAGCTCTATTTTACAGATTAGGGGACTAAGTCTTAGAACATTTAAGAAACTTAACAAAGCTGCTCAGCTGGTGAGTGGTGAAGCAAGAATGTGGACTCTTATTTCTGACTCCAGAACCAGTGCCCCTAAACATCAAAATTGCTTCTCTAGAAATTATGTTGTACATTTACTATGTACCAAACACTATGCTAAGAATGATATAATCATTATCCCATTTTTTTTCAAAAAAAAAAAATAGGTGAAGTCCATTCTTCTTCCTGTGCTCTTTTTCAAACAATATTGGAATTGTTTTGTAATTTTGTAATTTTTTATAATTTAAATATTAAATGGTCAAAATATACCAGAAGCTAATGATTACATATTTCCTGGCTAATATATTTCTCAATGATAAGGATTACCAATCGTGATGCTCCAGCAAAGACCCAGATCTACACTGTAACTAATTCTATCCCTCTTCATGAACCTGAATCAGCCCAAGTCAAAATTCCTTTCAGTAGCCACCATTCACTAAATGGAACATAGTATTCTGGAGCATAAAAATTACAACAATTACACAATTAGCTTTTAAATTCACTAACTATGTTGCTGGGCACTCAAGCTTACATATATTATCTCATTTAATACTCATGATCCTTTATGGGATAGGAACCGTTATTACTTCCATTTTAAAGAGAAAACTGAGGCCTTGAGAAATTTAATATCCTATCTAATATTATATACCTAATATGCTGTGACACTGGTACATTGATCATGCAGCTCAAATTCTTAACTGCTATAATCTACAGCTAGAGAGAAGACCAGATTATGTGGTGTTGCAGGGGTGTTGCCACTGCAACCAGGAAGAGAAGCTACAATGAGAACCTGGCTTAAAGTGCTAGTGGCTTTTCAGCAGATGCTGGGCTGCCACATGGAAAGAAATTTGCAGAGTATAGCTTCCAACTGATATTTGGATTATACCACTTTGTGAATGCAAAGTGCTTTTGACCAACCTCAACTCTCAGCTCCACCCCTTACACAAAGTGGAGAAGGACCAGGAAAGATTATGGAAGTGTCATTGCATTCATATGACTTAATCCCACCTCCTCCATGCTAGTCCCCAAACTGAGTTGTTTTTTGAAAAGGGCTTGTGAAGTATAAGGAACACAGGCTCGGGAGTCAGCAAATGAGAACTGGCTTTTTTTCCAGATTGTGTCACTCACTTAGTCTGTTATTTGGGCATATTACTGGCATCTCTGGGCTTCAGTTTCCTCATCTGCAGAGTGAGGTTGGGTCACTAGATGAGTAGCAACATCCGGGACTCAGCCCTCCTCAAATACAAACTCTTAGATTTTATTTGCATCAGTTGTTTATGCCTCTGGGTATGATTTCCTTAGGGAGGGTTCATTTCCTGTTAGAAAAGTTAGAAAAAAATTTTTTAAAGTTTTAAAGCAACAACTCTAAATGATATCTAATGCCCTGCCAGGCCTTACAGCTTGACACTTAGAGTCCCTATCCATACAGCAAAAAAAATTGTTTAACTTTCTTCACCAGCTGCTCTCCCCCTAACTTACTCAACTGCATTTCTCTGTTCTCCTCTTTTTACTTATTCTGTTTTCAATGCTACCTGCTTCCTGCAAGACTCCCACCAGTTTCTTTCGACAGAAACCCTTTCTATTTGCAGGGAAAACTAATGGATCCATATAAAGCAAACCTACCCCAAAGTCACAGCCAAGTCATTTGCTGGCTTTGTCATCTCAACTACCCCAACCTCAACTTCTGTAGCAGTACAATTAGTTAAAAAGAAACCATAGGTAACAGATATGTAGATCTTACAATATGTGGACAATGTACAAGGGCTTTTTCTCATTGAATAGTCACAAAGAACTAACTACTGTAAGTACTCTGATTGTGTGAATTTTCTGAAACACAAGTGAGAGTTACTTGCATCACTTCCTCACAGCTTCTTTGCTAGCATGTGATTTCCACCAGAGAATAGGCTATTAACTATTATGCTTCATAGTCCCCCAATATCTGTATGTCCTGCCTCACAGGACTGCCGTGGGGGTTAAAGGAAGTAATACACATGAGGAAGCTTTGGAAAGCAGTATTCAAACATTTCTCATGATCATTTCTCTATTTCTATAATCCCCAACTTTGCCTATTGCATCTGACCCTGCCCTCTGCCATTAACCAACCCATCACCAGTCTTCCTCCATGCCTCCTTTCCTACCCAATTGCCTGCAATCACCTTTACCACCATGGATATTTATTTCATGTATTTATAAAATGTGTGTCCCTTTATAGCTTGGTTATTTGATAGTTCTCTTATTTCCATATGTAAATGCTTAAGGGTTGTTACTTCTTTTACATTTGCCAAAGTTACTAATAATTTACTAAAGACAATGGGCACCAACACAGTTCAAGATATTTTATCAATTGGAAGGAAACTGCAATGACCTCGGGGTCACAGGTAATGCTGTGCAGCTCATGCTCCAGGTATGGGCATCGACCTGTTGCCAAAGTCTGCCTGCTACTCCTCTGTTAACCAGGCTCACTGATGCATTTACTAGCTGCAATCATGACCATTTCTATTCCCACACATGCTCCAGCCAAACCAATTACCAAAGAGTACCTTGCACTTCCAGTTCAGTTGGGAATCACAACCATCAGCAGCCTTCATGATATTCCCCTTCTCTCTCTACAGCAGGTCAAGGAGGAATAATTTTTTCAAAAGGCTGTTCAAGTGAGGAAAAGGACAATTTTAGTTAACCTTTCTCTTTTTCTTTGCCCATCAAATTCCCTGACTTTTGCTAATTATTTAAGTAGACAAGTATTTCAAAGCTTGGCAGATGCTACAAATCTGAGAAATATAAAAGAAGTATCATTTGTGGCCCAATTCCCTTTTATAAGGGGAAGGCTTGGTATATTTAAGAAATAACCTTTTAAATCACTGTGCACTGAAGAAATGGAAGAAAAATATATGATTTCACCTTAAAGCTAGACTGGACACAAGAAAGGAATACTAGAGGCTGTCCCCAGCAGGAGGAGCAGCATGGGTGAAATCCCAGAGATGGGAATAAGAGTCATGATACAGTGTAGAATAGAGAACAAAGGCCATTGAGCTACACACACCAGGTCCAATTTAGCCTTCAGGAATGCTTTTTAACTGTGTAATGAACTGCGTGTTATTTAATATTCCAGGGATGCATTCGTATGAAGAAATGCTGAATATGTATATTTGTTTATGCATTTTAATAAATTTATACAAAACATATTACATTTCATACACATACATATACTGTACATTAACTTTTAATGAATAATCTATCATTGATAGCATTACATGCCAATATAAGGAGATTTATCTTATTTCCAAATTTCTGCTGTTATAAAAGTGCTGCAGTAATTAAAATGCAAGGTAGCCCATTGTAAATTCAGCTGTTTTCCCCCTTTAAATTTGACAAAATAACAGCAATATTATAAGTATCAATTTGTTTATATTTGTGTACTAGACATATATTTTATGTTTATTTGTATTGAAGCAATAATAATGGTAATCATAATAGCAACAGCTTTAACAGAACAATGGTTTCCTTGTGAAAAAACACTTTACTCTTCTTTTTTTAATGTGTATATATATATATATATATTATATTTTAAAAAGGTTCTTAGATTTCCTAAATATTACACAGAAATTACAGGGATTCCCATGTTCCCCACCTCCCACACCTACCACAACATCCCACACAAGCATCCTTCATCAGTGTGGCTCATCACCCTTAATGGATATAACATCCTGAAGATTTAGATAAGTTAAGGCAGTATGACATTAATTAACTGAATGTAATTTTAAATCATCTTAAATTTCCAAATCTATTTACTTAATTTTTACTTTTGGTCCTAATCAATTTATTTTATTTTATTTTAATGAACCACACCTTTCTAAAAGCATGTAAGCAAGTATTTTGAAGTCCTGGAAATAAATAAAATGTTCCTGAAAAAAAAAAGTGCTGCAGTGAACATCTTTATATATTGATATCTATTCTGAGATAGTTATAGATACGTAAGTATAGATTTAAGTATTTTTGAAGGATAAACTTTTACAATAAAATTGCAGAGTCAAATGTGAACATATTACACTTGGATAGATGTTGATAAATTTTCCTTCCAAAATTTTTCTTCCCACCACAGAGAGGTTTTTTTTTTCTTATCATTCAATTGTCTTTCTTCTTTTTATATCCATTTCTTACTTTCCAAATCTATCATACATTTATCTTTACAACCTTATAGGCATGCTTTCTATATTATAAAATAATTCAGAAAAATTTACAGTTAGTTTTTAAGCTAATTTCATAGAGAAAAGACAATTCTTCTTGGTCTAAGTAGATTCATCAATATACTCTTTTCAAATTAAAAAACTTAATAACAATAATTAGCATTTTTAAGCCTAGAGAGTTTGTCTCCTCCTCAAGGTCACAGAGTTAGTGCCTGGTAGACACTGGATTTAAATCCTGGGAAGCTTGACTCTATAACTGATCTTGCATTCTCAATTCTGTCTGGGCTACATATAATTTCTTCAATAAAAACTTAAATACTAAGATGATTCTAATGATTACAGTCAGATTGTCATTTTACGTGGAGTCCGTAGACTTTCAGCATATGAAACTACAAGCAACCAGCTAGATTTGATTCTTATCACTGAAGGACTACAAAATAACCCTATTAGTACAAATATTTCCCAAGTTCCTTTCTCTTTTCATAAAACTAAGGATCAATTAGTGGAAGCATAATTAACACAGGTAGAATTTTGCAGGTTGGACGAGTAAATCATATTGTAATTTTTTTTTTTTTAATTTGGGGTCTACAATACAACTTATACATGTGTTTACAGAAGACCCCTAAATGACCTCTATCCTCACCATCAACAAACCACAAGCATCACCATTGCCACCTTCACTGCCCCCATTCCTGTCACCATCTGTGCCTTCACCACTGCCACCACAACCATCACCAGTATCATCAGCACTGCCACCACCATCACCAATACTGTCACCACTGTTACCACCACCTGTGACACCACAACTGCCATCACCATCACTCTCACCATCAACACCATTACTCCCATGGATATATCTACTTAAAACTAAATTTAGTAGTTATTATCTTTTAACATAGAGAAATAACTTCAAATTTTAATAAAAAAATATTTCATTTTTTTCTTAATCAGAGATCAGAGACCAATAGTGGAGAAGGAAAGAGAGAAAAAGTCTTGAGTCCTAAGGTAAATTAGAGAGAAAAGAAAAATGGAAAGAGCAGGCACACAGATACACACTCACAGGGTGGGCAGGGAGAGAGGAGACAGAGATATTGAGAGATTGAAGTGAAACTGGAGGAAAAACTGTCATCAGAGAATCTCCTAGTAACTATTTCCAAATATATAGTCTATTCCCTTTCTTGTTGCTTATGAGCACTTTTGGTAAACCTACACAAATTATTTACCAATTTTCATTTCTAAGGTAGAGGCCAATTCATTTAATTTTTAAAAATTTGATGAAAGGGTAGAAAAGTAGAGCAAGCAAAATAACATGATCTAACAAGTTAGAACTCAAATAAGAATTCAAGTTCATACTCAGTTTCTTTACCAAGATTTTCAGTGATTGTTACAGATAAAACAATCAGGTATCAAGCGTAAATTATTGGCATACTTACATAAATTAAATTACATATAATTTATGTAATTATAGAAAGTAATGAATTCTATTAACAATTGCCATATTTTGAAACTGATTTCTATGCAACAATTATGCAATAGCTAAATCTTATATATTAAATGCTTAACCAAATAATAAGGATGATTCTTACAGCTCAGTTTTTACAGCTTGTCAAAGTAGAAAGTTGTACCAATGAAGGTACTAAAGTCTCCTCAAGTATAATCAAATCTTATTCCTTACAAAATTCATTCACATGAAACAGCTTCTTCAAAGCTTCCAAGAACCAGATGAAATTATTCCAGCTTGTTTTTTTGTAATTGTGGAGGTAAGCTGTCCAGAATATAAATGGGAGAAAAATCAACAATCATTAAAAGTTGGTCATGTTTGTAGAAGTAAGGTTTTGATTGCTTTCAAAGAGAGATTTATAGCAGAAGCCCTAAATATACATGGTCCTAATAAAGAAACAATTCCGGTTTACCTAGAGATTTAAATTCTCTCCAATGAAGAAGAATTGCTGAAGACATAGCCAATTAGAATTTTTATCAGATCCTTCAGTATTACAAATATTTACAAAATATTAACTTTAAAAGAAATTCCTGTTGATTGTATTTTGAGATCAAATTTGAAAGAGGTTTTGCTCAGCTTCTTAGAAGATGCATCATGAATATAGAGTTCTCCTCTAGGTAATGGACCTGAATATAAGAGGTCAGAGTGCCCATTTGAACAGCTGTGCCATGGCTCCAACTTGCATCATTCTAGTTACATCACTCTGAACCGTCTTTTTCACTGACTGAAGAACAAATCCCTAACCCAGGGAATTCCCTTCCACCCACCTTAATAATAGGGTGTTCTTAGAGGCAGAGCATCACTGTAACAAGACTGACAGGCTATTCCACAAGTAGAAACCTAGATCATGGTATTAACCATTTAATCATTTGTTCCTGCACTGTGATCTGTCCCTTAATTACAAAATGGTCACAAATTTACAGGTCATAAATCAGGTACATAAATTAGGAAAATTTGTTATGAAAAACCAACATTTATTATTCAGGACCTTTATTCTCACGTCAGGCAGAGTATACACTTAACCCAAACACTTGGCATGACCTGAGTCTTCAAAAGTTTTCTATTGACCTATGTGTCATATCTTCTGAAATTCTACCATGAGTTATTTATTCTTTTGTGGTAATTGCATTCCTATTAACTGAATTCCTTTTCCAAAATATGAATAAGATAATGACAGTGGATGCATCTGTGGGAATGAAATCAATAAGCACTTATTCCTCTTGACAAAGGAAGAGTGAGGTTCCTGCAAAGCTAACAGTCAATTAATTTTAAATTGGTAAGAAAAATGACCAGAAATGAAGGCAGAGGTTACCAAAGACAACTCTTATATGTCCTAGGGTCATTTCTCTGTTTTGTTATTTTGGGATCATGAAATGTGTCAATACATCACAGTAGAAAGGTACAGACACGGTCCAAAGGATGTGGAAAATCAATTAAGCTCATGCAACTTTATTTTTCTCCTATGTAAGATGGAGTTAATTATACCATAGTGTTGTTGCAAGAATTAAGAGAGCCAAGGTTTATAAAATACCTTCTAAAGTATCTGACTTGTGGTTGGCATTCAACAAAACTTAGTACATCCCCCTGTTTAAAACATAAGAAAATAATACTTTATTTCTTAACTGAATGTGTAGTTTAACCTGTGCAATCACGCAATAGGGTTATATTCTATTTAACATTCATTGTTGTTTTTCCACCCCCTTTGGAAGGATTCCTTTTTAAAATACAAGAAGTTGTCTTATGGCAGTTGGTACCCTTGATCATTTCTGCAACATTAAAACATACTTAAGCCATCATGATTACCTATATTGAGCATGTCCAGCTGACTTACATTTCCTCCTAGATTCCTGTCTTTTTCAGATTCGCTGGTGCCAGTTGATTATTTTTGTGTCTCATTCATAATTCTGTTTTAGCACCTTCTGTACTGAGTTCTTGGTGTCTTTCACTTATATTTCCTTTCATTAGCTTTGATAATGTTTTTTAAATGTTCATTTATTGTTCTCTTATGCCCTGGATGAAATGTGATCATCCTGCAATATTGCTCCAATATTAACCCTTGGCTTGCTCTTGATTGAATTCCAACCTCATAGGCAGTACATGATTATCAGAAGATGCAAAGAGGCAATGGATTTCTTGGTCTTATTTTTGCTACAACTTCTAATTTTACAACAATTGCAACTTTTATCATTTTAATAGTTCAGGGGTTGATTGTGATAGTCTTAAGGAATTAGAATTTCTGGAAACTAGTGTACTTTCTTAAAAAAATAATAAGCAAAACATTCCTTAGAATTATGGTCACCCAGGAGTGGGTGTACCATCCTCTGGCATTATAAGACCGTCAACAGTTTCAAAGCAGATTAAGAACTGCGCTGAGCTTTGGGAGGAAAAACAACGCATTTACCATAAAATGTCCTATTAAAATAATCTTCAAATGTTATTCTGTAACTTATAAATTTTTCATTTTCATGAAGGAACATTATTGCTGAAAGGTACAGGTGAAGAATTCCTGTGACAACTTTACCATAAGTTTTCAATTAGTCAAGTTATTCTTTAATGATTGAAGGTATAACTGCAGTTGGATTACACATACTCTTTATGGGTATTCGTTTAAGAAAGTCAGCTATGCATTAGTAAAGAGAATATTTATTTGGAATTTTAAATTATGAATTGGAATGCTTTATGTGCTACTTATCAGCTCTGGGACCTTGGGTATAAGTAAATGACTAATGTTTGTTTAGCCTTATTTGCTCACCTATTGCCAAGAGCTACAAGATGGTCTCTGCAGTATTTTTTTAATATATATATATATATATATATTACATGCCATATATATATATTTTTTAATATATATTTTAAAAGATGCTTAGATTACATAAATGTTACACAAAAATTACAAGGCTTCCCATGTTCCTCACCTCCCACACCTCCCATAACATCCCACAAAAACATCTTACATTAGTGTGGCACATCACCTGCAATGGATATACACATCCTGTGGCTTTGCCATTAAGCATGGACCATAGTTCACATTGTAGATCACACTCTCTCCCACACAGTTCTGCATGTTATATCACCTTCCAAATCTCCCAGCAGTTTTTACAGTTGGAGGAACCTAATTTGCATCCAGATACTAATATTTAGGGAGTGTGGGAATGTGGCATTTTTTATTTCAACAACCTTCCAAAATGAAGGAGATTGAGTCAAGGGTCCAATGCAAAAATCTAAGAACAAGAATAAAATATGTACTATGGCTACCCACAGGAAAGAATTAAATTTTCATTGGGAGAACTTCAAAGGCTTTATTTAAGTGGTAAAGGGAAAAGAAAAAAAAAGAATGAGAATTCTTCAGTAACTGTAATAGTTTACATCCTTAGAGCTCTGTATTCTAAGCCATTTTGTTAAAAACATAATAATTAATTACCATATTATCTATGGCAAATTTTCCAAACTTACTAGTTAACCAATAATTTAAAATATTTAAAATATTCATGTGGCTTAGAATTGTTTGAATGCAATGAAATGCTTTTGAAGATTTTGAAAATTTCTGCAAATATTCTGGCAAATTGAAGTTTATTCTAGATTAATTTAAGTTTTAGTTTATTTTGCTTTTACCATATACAAGCAAAGATCTGAGTATGACACACTTTTTCTTATTTTTGTTCTAAACAATTTAGGAATTAATTATTTATTCTTTCTATACATATTAATTGGACGCTTTCATTGTGCTTGAGATAAAACAGTGAAGACAACAAATAAAGATTCTTTCCTTCATAAAGCTTCTAAGAGGCTCTAATTCTTAGAATTAGAGTATAAGAATGAGGAAGAGAGAAAATAAACAATAAAACAAAAAATAAATAGCTGGCATATTTTGTTAGAAGTTTATAAGGTCTATAGAAAAATAAAAAGAACAGTATGGTAAGGAAGACCATCAGGACTAGGGGGCAGTGTGTAATTTTAAATAAGTAGCCGGGGTAAGCCTCATGGAGAGCATCACCTTTGAACATATACCTAAAGGAGGTGTGAGACTCAGTTATGTGATATCTGCATCAACGAGTCTGTCTGGTAGGTTTGAGGAATGGTGACCTGGCTACTGAGGCAAGAAATCAGGGAGTAGGAGGAGATGAGGTCCAAAAAAGAGGGGTGGGTTCAGATCATAGGGCCTTTAGGTAGCTTTAAAGACTTTGTTTTTAATGAGAGTGAAATGGCGTGCCATCGGAGAGCTTTGATCAGAGGACACTTAACCAACCTGTGACAGGATCACTCTGGCTGATACATTAAGATTCACCTGAGATAAAAAATAAGGTATATAAAAATGTTCAAATGTTCATGGGGCATTGTCACAGTGGGTGGAGAATAATTCAATAAATGAGAGAATACTGAATTCCCATCTTGGAGAGCTCTGCCACATTCTCTAAGGGAGAAACAATAGTCCCCCAAGTACAGGGGCAGCAACTGGTGAAGGAGGATGATCCACGGATGGGGTCTTTATATTGAGTCTTTGCTCTTGAAATTGAAACTTAGCCTATTGTTATGGGGTGCCTAAGGGTAGCCTCCTGAGAGCCTCCTTGTTGCTCAAATGTGGCCTCTCTCTAAGCCAAATTCAGCATATGAATGCAATACCTTCCTCCCAGTGTGGCACATGACTCCTGGGGATGAGCCTCCCTGGCACCAAGGGATTGATACCAAGTGCCAACTGGCATTGCAACTGGAAAAAGATCTTGAATAAAAGAGGGAAAAGGTAAAGACAAATGAGTTTATGTGGCTAAGAGACTTCAAAATGAGTCGGGAGGTCATCCCAGAGGTAATACTTACGCACACTTCAGTAGGATCTCATAGAATTTCAAAGTGGCTATCACCCCAAATAGTGGGACTCCTGAGGGCTCTGGAGAAATCCAGGTCCTATGTCAAGGCAGATATCTCCAGAGTTTGGTACCTTGCCAATGGGCCCTACTTTGAAGTTTGTGTTCCTGAGAGTGACAGAGCTGGACTAAACTGTCTTCCCTGCATATGGCTCATCTGTCCCTTCTATTTGAACCTATACTTGGTGCTGGAGTTTGAAGGGTTACATCCAGAGACTTGAGTCTTTGGGTTGCCCATGTGCCAGCTGGGTCCAGAACCTTGGTGGAGCAGCAACTCCTACTCTACAATGCATTGGACTCACCCATGACAACTAGCAAGGAGATGATATTGTACAATGGCTGTTCCAGGGAATGGAGAGAGTCCACACCTGCAGGCAGGATAATCCCATCCATCTTCCCCATGGGATATAAACTCCTTCTAAATTGGAGGTGGGGTGGACATCACCATCCCAGACTCCTCAAGATGGGGGGAAGAGCTATGGGTTAGAGTGGACTTACTTGTATTCTACTATAGACATATTATGATTCAAGCAATGGAAGAAATTACAACATGGTTATGGAGCCAGTGGCCACAGGAGGCTCTAGGGGCAGGGAGAGGGAAAAGCAGTTGTAATACAGGGGCTTTTTCGGGACTTGGGAATTGTCCTGAGTGACATTGCAACAACAGATATAGGTCATTTTAAATTATCATATAACATGCAGAATTGTATGGGAGAGAGTGTGGTTTACAATGTGAACTATGGTCCATGCTTAATGGCAAAGCCCCAGGATGTGTTTATCAACTGCAATGAATGTGCCACCCTAATGAAGGATGTTTATGTGGGAAGTTGTGGGAGGTGTGGGAGGTGGGTTGTGTGGGAATCCCAATATTTTTTGTGCAACATTTATGTAATCTATGTATCTTTTAAAAAATAAAATAAAATAAAAGATTCTCCTGGAGTGGATTGGAGCGTGTATGGGAAGCAGTGAACAAGCTAGGGAGCGAATTTCAGAAAGCTAGATGAGAAATGATTGTGACTCAAATCCAGGTGTTATTAATGAAGGTAGTGAAGGTAGTGAAGTTGGATTCTGAAAACATTTTGAAGGGAGAGCTGTCAGGTTGAATGTGAGTTATAAGAGAGAGCAGTAAAGAATAATTTAAAGGTTTTTGGCTAAGACATGATAAGAAAGAATTGCCATGAACTGAGAAGAGAAAGGCTGCATGAAGAACATGGTGTTGGAACAGGAATTAGGAATTCAATTTGGACATGCTGAATTTGAGATATTTATGAGACATATATCAACTGAAGATTCAGTCACACAATTATATATATAAGTCCTGGGTTAGAGATCATGGTCTGGTATGCAGATATAAATTGGTGAGTATTCAGCATGTAGTTAACATTTAATGCTATGGGGTTGTATGTATTTACTGAAGATGTATGTATTGACAGAGAAAATAAGAGGACCAAAGACTGAGTCTTGGGACATATCACCTAAAAAATTCAAAGATGTAAGACAGAATCAACAATTGATAATAAAAAGGAGTGACCTGTTAACTAAGAGAAAAATCAGGAAATGGTAGTTATTTGGAAACTGAAGAAGTGAAGTGCACCAAGGAGGTTAAGAATGCTCAACTCCAGTGCTGCTGAAAGATCCATTAGAATGATGGCTAAGGGGAGCGGATGTAGCTAAGTGGTTGAGTTTCTGCTTCCTATGTATGAGGTCCTAGATTCAATCCCTAGTACTTCCTAAAAAAAAATTTGGCTAAGAATTGGCCATTGGATTTGGCAATAAGGAGGTTATTTGCAATATCGAAAAGAAAAGTTAAAGATTGAGTGGTGGAGAAAGCCTTCCTGGAGTTGGCATAAGAAGGACTGAGATGAAAGGAATTAGAGAGCAAATAAGAAAACTCTTCCAACATATTTTAATATGATGAGGAAGTAATAAATAGCAAGGAAGTGGGGTTAAGGAAAGGGAATTTTCAAATTGTGGGAAATTGCAGGATATTTCCATGGTGTTGGTAATTGTCTGGTAAAGAGTAAAAGTTGTGAAGAAGAGAGAAGAGAGAATTATCAAACCACTGCTCTTGAGTAGACAAGAGGAAGTACAACCTGGTGCACAAGTGGAGATTTTGGGTTTTGATGGTAGCATGGATAGTTTGGAGGGGGTAGGATTTTATGGTCCTAGGTAGGCAGCTTGAATATGTGGGTATAGATTCTAGAGGGTGGTAAGAGCCTGTAGAAATGCTTTTCTGATTGCTTCAAGTATTCATTACAAAATAGAAAATAAGGTCATCATTTGAGACCAAGGAAAGAGAAAGAGATATTGGGGATTTGAAGAAAGAGGAAAAGACATGAAATAATCCTTTAAAACAATAGGAGAATAAATGGACTGAAGACATTCCATAGGATATTCTAGTAGCATCGATGATCGCTTGAGATTCATGGTCATAAATTAAAATGAGAACAGTTAGTGTGGTCCCGAAGTGACACTCACAGGATGAAGCGCAAATTGGCTAAAAATTCAAACAGTCTGTTAATCTCTTCTGAAGACGGGTGTATCTGCAAAATCCTTTAGGATTGTGGTTAAGTTTTGACAAGCAGCTTCTTAACCTAATATTTGATTTATCCCCACCTTGTGGCAAAATAGCATTAAGGCCAGATTAATATAAGGGTTATAGAGGTACAGAAATTAGCTTTACCCAGGTCATCCTAATCTCGGATTAGGGTCTGTGGTTTATTCTTGTTCCTGTTAGGAAATGATCCTTAGAACTGATACTTATTTGAGCATATATTTTTAAGTGGATTATCATGTTTGTCCACAGGTATGACGAATTTCCAAATCACTTAAAAAAAAAAAATGTTATGTCAACTCCCTAGTAATAAATTCCTTCCTTTTCCCTTTACGTTTAGAATCTTTAAGTCTTTATTTTTCTCTGAGAGTTCTGAGCAGTGCAGTGTTTCAGTTTCAAGTTCTGTTAATGGTCTATTTGCCTTCCAGTCCAGGAAGATTTCAAAATATCTTCAATCTGGTAGGAAGCCTAAATCAGGAGCAGCCTGTATAGAATCATTTATTCCAAATTTTATTCCAAAACTTTGTTTCAAACTTTTTTTATAATTAGTATGATCCTTCCTCTTTATTGCACCTATATAGGTAAATATTGTTCCAATCAGTTTTCACAGCATGTATTGTTAAAAATTCCTGGGACTGGCCCATTAGCTTCTTCACTTTTGAGAAATGTCTTCTAATTTCAGAGGGCAGGACAATTACCTAAATCAATTGACATCTGTCAAAGGAAAATTGTTACAGTAGAGAGTTATTCCTTAAAATATACTAATTCTTTCCTTAATATGTGGTCCTCCTTGATAAATTTCAGATTTTTCTTATAGTCTGTTAAGCTTTAAAAATTATAATAAACTCTTAGTTTTTAGTTTGATGGAAAGCTGTTTTATAGGAACCAACAAAACTTAACTTTCACAGGATTTAGAAGGGATTTGTGGCTATATCATTAGGAGAATTTTTAAATTTCAATTTTTAATATTTGGTACATGAAAGAGAAAGTATTTAGATGAAAATTATTTTTCATATGACAAAACTTATGCTTTTCAATAGAGAAAAATGAATCAAAGTTTACTTTTTGCTGACAAAGAAATCATATTATTTCTATTTCACTTATATTTACCAATTCTGGGAGCTTATATTCCTTTGATTAGATCCTGGTTTCCGTTTTGTATCATTTTTCTTCTGACTAAAGGACTTCTTTATTATTTCTAGTAGTGCAGGTCTGCTGTTGATGAATTTTTCACTTTTGAATGTCTCAATGTCTTTTTTTTTTTTTGTCTTTGTTTTTGAAAGATATTTTTTTCTGAGCATTAAATTCTAGGTTGACTTTTTTCCCTTTGATTACTTTAAAGGCATTTCTCTATAGTCTTGTCTTATATCTTTTCCTATGAGAAGTGTGCTGTCATTCTAGTTTTCATTCCTCTGTACATAATGTCTTGCTGATTTTAAATTTTTCTCTTTATCACTGCTTATGAGCAATTTAATATAATGTGTCATAGGGAAGTTTTCTTCCTGATTTTTGTGCTTTGGATCTGTTGGATTTTTATATCTATGGACTGATTTATAGTTCTCATTAAATTTAGAAATGTTTTGGGCTTTATTTTTTTCCTGTCCATTTTCCCATCCTTTCCTGTAGGGACTCAATTACTCATATAGTAGGGCTACTTGATGATTTTCTACAGTTCATTAATGCTCAGTTTATTTGTTTTTCAGTCATTTTTTCTCTGTTTTTCATTTTACATAGTTTCTACTACTGTGTCTTCAAGTTTACCAACCTTTTATTTCTGCAGTGTCCAATTTCTTCTCTGTCCAAACTTCTGCTCTGCTATACAGTTGAATTTTCATCTCAGTAATTGCATTTTTCATGACTAGAATTTCAATTTGGGTCTTTTTTATATCTTCCATGTCTATACTTATGATGCTTAATCTTACCATTACTTCCTTGAAAATTATGGAATACAGGTATAATGACTATTCTAATATCCTTACTAATTCTATAATATTTATCTTTCCTTGTGTGAGTTTCAAATGACTGATTTCTCCTCACTTTGGATTATATATTCCTGCTTATTTGTAAAACATTTAATTAATAATTAGATGCTAACTATTGTTATTTTTCCCTTTTTGGATGCTGGATATGTTTATATTTTTATAATTATTCTTGAGCTTATTAAGTGGGACCAGAGAGGTATTTAGAAATTATGACTAATTAAGAAATTATGACTACTTTTCTACTATGGTGGCAATTCATGTCTGAATACCTATATTAGCCAGCCAAAGGGGTGCTGATGCAAAATAACATAAATCTGTTGGTTTTTATAAAAGGATATTTATTTGGGGTAGAAGCTTAGTTACCAGGCCATAAAGCATAAGTTACTTCCCTCACCAAAGTCTGTTGCCATGTGTTGGAGCAAGATGGCTTCTTCCTCTTAAGACTCCATGGTTCCAGCTTCTTCTAATATCAGCTGTAGGCTGGGATAAGTCTCATTTCTCCCCCAGGGCTTGTCTCTCTCTGGGCTCAGCTGCACTGTTCTCTCCACAAGGTCATCTGTAGACTATCAGGCTTTCTCTTTTCCCAGGGCCTCTGCCTTGTCTAAAGAGCCATATCTATCCCTCTGTGTTCTTCTCCTGTGTATTTACTTCCCAAAGTCCAGCATCAAAAACTACACTCTCTGTTCTGCTATATTGTTTTCTCTGTGAGTTCCCACCCACCACGGGGGCAAGGAAGGACTCAATGTCCCACTGACATGGTCTAATCAAAGCCCTAATCATAATTTAATCAAGAAAAGTGAAACCTCTGAAGTTAATACAATCTAATATGCCCAGAGGAACAGACCAGTTTAAAAACACAATTCAATATCTATTTCTGGAATTCATAAACAATGCCAAACTCCTATAATACTGTACCTGATGACCTGTGAATTATGAAGTTTTCTACTCTGGCTTTCAAGAAACCCAGATTATTTCTGGTTCTCTGTGAACTCTAGAGATTGTCCCTTCTATTACTTTGGAATGGTTCTTTCTCTGGACTTAGGTAGTTTCCTCTTATGTATATGATGATTAGTACACAGTTGAATACTCAAGGTGGATATTCCATAGGTTCTCTCTCTCTTTCGCTCGCTCTCTCCCTCTCTCTCATACTCTCTCTGGAGCTTTCTCTCCCTCTCTCTTCTTTCTGGTACTCTGCCTTGTGAATTCAAGCTGCCTTGTCTTCCCTGAATTCTCAGCTCCATCTCTTCACTTGAGAGTTCACTAGGTTTCACCTCTCAGGTCTGCAGCTTAAAAACTCTTTCCATATGTTAAGGATTGAATTGTGCCCCTGCCCCACTCCTACATAAAAACTTTAATACTAACCCCCTTTCACCTGAATATGATCCTATTTGGAAATGAAATTTTGAAAATATTATTAGTTAAGATGAGGCCAAACTGGGTCCTAATCCAATTTGACCAGTGTTCTTATAAGGTGAGGAAAATTGGACACAGTAGGAAGTAGATGGAAAAGATGGCCACTTGACATTCGGTCAGAGATTGACTTATGTCATGGATTGCTGACTTTCACTGGAACCCTACACACTTCAAAGGGAGCATGGCCCTTTCACCAATTTGATTTTGGACTTCTAGCTTCCAAAACTGTCAGACAGTAAATTGCTGTTCTTGTAAGCCATCTAGTTAGCGTTATTTTGTTATGGCAGCACCAGAAAACTAAGGCACCATATAATAAACTGTAGTAATAGTAGGCCTTATTTGTATTTCCGCTTTCAGGAATCACTGTTATGCACTGCTTGATGTCCAATGTCTACATCTGTTTATCTTACAACCAAAAGTTACAACCACCATGTTTGAATGCCCTTCTCACCTTGTTAAAGTTTGACTTCCAACATGAGGCAACTTCCACACCTTACCTTCTATACAACCTCATTATCTCACTTTGACTTTGACACCCTACTCTGGACCACCTGGTTCCCATTCCAAGTACTATGTGGACACTTATTATGCTAAGTCTCATCTGAAGGATTTTGGACTGAGTTGTTTAAGAAGTGAAGGGAAGAAAAGGTAGAAGAAAAAAAAGGAGTCCTAGCTAAATAAAGTGTGTGTGTGTGTATATGTGTATATAAAGAATGAATAATGTTGATTTAATTTTAGTTTGAGGAATGCAAGAATGGTTCAATGACAGACATTCTCATAAATATAATTAATAATAATTGTTGGTCTAAAGATTAAGAGATTTAATAAGATATTCAACATCAGTTTTTGATAAAACACTAATAAGTAAAAATGGATCATTCTTCCTCAATTGAATTTGAAGATAGAGGAAGGAGTATAGAGACCAGGAATGAAGGTGGCCTCTATAAGCTGGAAATGTAGCAGAGTAAGTTGAGCTGATGGTCAATATGGGCAAAATTCATGATTAGGTGGAAGGGGATGCTTTGGCAGTGGAGCGAGTAATGGTGGTACAAGGATGTGAGTGGTGTCAATGGTGCTGAAATGCAAGGATGAGCAGGGGGAAGGGTTGAGATGGACTATCCATGGAACTGAGGGGAGGACTAGAGGAAGAAACAAGCGAACTCTGGGGATTTGTAATGTTGTGGTTAAAACTACAATAGTGGGAATGCTGTATTTTTTGGAAAATATGGCAGAGGAGTGCCACTGGTTCAGGTCATTGGTGATGGGGGGATATGTAGGAAGAGGTGCACCTGGGGCATACTACTATGGAATATGAATGTGTTCATTTTGGCATAGGGTGTTAACTTAGTGGATGGAGCACCATATAATAAGCAAGAAAATATTAAACTCTTATCCTGGGCAGTCCCGCTACATTCTCAAACAAAGGGGCAAGAATCTCTCAAGTACTTAGGCAGCACCCAATTTTTAAAAAAGACAAATATGTCAAGCCCTCAATATTAATGTATGTAACTATGAACCTTATTCTTCAAAACGTGTAATTTAGTGGTTGCCATAAGTTCTGAGGGATGTGGAGGAAGGAATGGGTGGAACATGGGGCATCTTTGGGGTATTGGAGTTATTCTGCTTGATCTTTTAATGACAGATACGGGCAATTATACATTTTGTCAGAGCCTATAAAAGTATACAGTGCAGGGGAGCAGATGGGGTTCAAATGGTTGGGCATCTGTCTCCCATATGGAGGGACCTGGGTTCGGTCCCCAGGACCTTCCAGTAAAAAA
This sequence comes from Tolypeutes matacus, assembly GCA_026826555.1. Taxonomy (NCBI): domain Eukaryota; kingdom Metazoa; phylum Chordata; class Mammalia; order Cingulata; family Chlamyphoridae; genus Tolypeutes; species Tolypeutes matacus. The sequence goes on from JAKSZT010053980.1 coordinate 754,418, forward strand.
AAAAGAAAAATATAGAAGACATGTGGTCCACCAGGCCCTACGAGCAGGTGCACTGCCAGGCTTTGTGTGGGGATATGCCGTAAGGCCCCGTAAGCGGGTGAGCCACCCAGGTCCCGCACATGAGTGCATCATCTGGCCCCACGAGCAGGTCCACTGCCAGGCTCTGCACACAGGTGTGCCACCAGGCCCCATGTGAGGGTGCACCATCAGGCCTCACAATCAGGTGTGCCACCAGGCCCCATGCAAGGGTGCACCATCCGGTCTCACAAGCAGGTGAGCCCCCAGGACCCATGTGTGGATGTGCCGTCAGGCTTCACTCACAGGTGTGCTGTCAGGCCCCACAAGTGGGAGCGCAGTCTGGCCCTGGCAAGCCACACAACAAGATGATGACATTATAGGAGAGTGACACAAAGGAGAACCAAGATGAGACATGCTGAAAAACCAGGAACTACGGTGTGGCAGGCAGTAGGACGCCTCTCTCCCACATTGGAGTTCTCAGGATCGAATCCCAGTGAAGACAGGAGGATAAGGATGAGAAGAGAGGGCAGGAAATGGACACAAAAGCAGCAAAAATGGAGGGGGGAGAGGGAGTAAAAATGGATAAAAGTAAATAAGTAAATAACTCTTTTTAAAAATGTGTACAGTGCAAAAGGTAAACCACAATGTAAACCACTGACCATGGTTAGTAACAATGTTTCAATATTTGTTAATTGATTGTAACAAATATACCATACTCAGGTAGGCTGTCATTGGAAGGGGAAGATGTGGTGGAGAGAGGAAGTGGGGTGTCTGGGAATTCCTTGTGTTGTCTAGGTGACTTTTCTGTAACTTAATACTTCTCAGGAAATAAAGTGAAAAAAAAAAAGACACTAGGGGAACATACAGAAGAAATTATCAATATACATAAAATGTAACAGATATTTACGATGATGAAAGGCATGATGTCTAAAAATAATTTCTATTTTTTCTTTTCTTTTTCATTTTTTTGTGTAATTTTTTATGTTATTTTATTTTATTATTGTTATTTTTCTGTTGGCTTTGTTATTGTTGATGTTTTTGGGTGCAGAATGGTTTGCATCTGTGGTAGGGGAGGATCACTGGTCTGGGGTGTTGGTGGTGGGGGATGTGTGTGGATGGTGCACCTGGGGCATGTCTCTAGGGAGTGTGACTGTGTTCATGTGGTTATGAGGTGTTGTCTCAGGGGTTGGAGATCCACAGAATAATCAATGGAATATTACTTCTATCCTGGTGAGTCCTGTTATGCTCTCTCAAAGAGTGGTGAGAATCTCTGTAGTACATGGGCAGTGTCCAGCAAAGGAGGGCAGACCAATGCTCCAGACCCTTGATACTGATGCTTATATTTACAAACTTTGTTCTTGTGAAATTGAAACTTGGCCTAGTAATAGATATTGCCTAAGAGTTACCTCCTGAGGACCTCCTTGTTGCTCAAATGTGGCCTCTCTCTAAGCCACACTGAGCATATAAATTCAGTGCCTTCCCCCCATTAAATATATGTCCCAGAGACTTAATCTGCAGTCTGTTCATATGCCAAGTGAACCCTGAATCTCAGCAAAGTTGCAGCCAACACCTGCTTCCAGTAAATCAGACTAGCCCAGGAAAACTAACAAAAGGATGATGATGGACAATGCCCATTCCAAGAAGCAGAGAGTATTTGCAACTTCAAGCAGACAGTTCCATCTGCCCCATGAGATCTAAGCCCCCTTTCATTTGGAAGCAGAATGCGCATCACTATCCCCAAATCTTCAAGATAGAGGAACAAACAAACATAAGGGGGATATGCAAAGGACTAAAGTAGACATAATTATTCTAGTAATGGAAAAACTTCTATAATTTGTATAAAAACAGTGGTCACCAGAGGTTCTGAGGGGAGGGACAGGGAAAAATAGGTGTAACAAGGGGCATTTTTGTGACATTGGAATTGTTATGCATATTATTGCAATGACAGGCACAAGCCAATATACATCTTGAAAAACCTATAAAATTGTGCAGTGCAGTGTCCAACATAGTGTAGACTATGACTAGTGGCAATGCTTCAGGATATGTTCATCAATTGCAACAAGTGTACTACATTAATGAAAGATATTGTTAATGGGGAAATTATGGAAGGGAGAGGGGGTGGAGTATAAGGGAATCCTTTATATTTTCAAAGTAGCATTTATATCACCTAAATCTCATTTATAAATTTTTTTAAGCTAAAAAAAAGATAGAGAATTCTCAGTAATCCTGACCCTCTTTCCTGTGTCAGTCAAACTTTGTACTGGATCTTGGAAGATGGCATTGAAGTAGGTAGGCAGAACTCACAAAAAACAATGGTGAAAGGGCAAAAAGCTACCCGAGGGAGCTGGTCAGGGGATATGCAGAATAGGACAGTGCTGCACATTATCTAGGAGGGAAAGGGACAGAGAGAAAAAGAGGCCAAAGGAAAACCATAAGTTACTCATCCCTGTGGCTGGGAATGGCACATATACCTCACCGTCAATGGAGATAGCTTCAGTAAAACCCCTGACTCACTGCAGCCAACTGAGTGGGAAAGAATATTCCCTGGGAGGCAGAAGGGTCTGGCAGAGAGTGGAAAGTGGTTGCCTTTCAATGAGTTTAGCCAAGTGAGCCCCCTTTGAATCTCAAAAAAGACCCCAACCAGAACTTTAGTGGCCCCAGGGAGAGGGGAGGAGTGATCTGATAAGGCAGGCTGTCACACCCAGCTACTCTGGGAGAGAGAAGAACTAGCTCACTGAGGAGGCAGAGAAAGGCACCTAACCAACCCTGCTCTGGCAAACTGTTAGAAGCTTAACTCACCTGAGGGAATGGGGGCAGGAAGAGCCAGATAAGCTTTCAGAAGCCTACCTAACCTGTGGAGGGGGTGTAGCTCAGCATAGGAATTCCTACTTTACATATACAATGTCACTGGTTTGATTCCTTGTACCTCCTAAGAGAGGGAATACAGAGATTGAGCCACTAAGTTATCAGGCAACAAGCTGGCAGCTTATGACATGAATCTATAGACTAAATTTTTCTTTTGTTTTAGGTATTTTTGAACTGTTTTTAATTTTTAACAGTTCTTTTTATTTTCTTTATTTTATTCACTAAAACCAGATACCAAACCCTCAGATGTGAGGTTGCAGGGTGATTGATTGATGACTACCAGCAGCCTGAGCAGCTCCCTAGGGGCCTAAGAGGGAAGGCTATTTTTCCTGGGTTGTTTTTGTTGCTGTCGTCGTTGTTTTGCTTCTTTTTTGTTGTCTTTTCCACCTTGTTTCCTTTTTCCTTTTACTTATGTTTTTCTACTTACTTTATTTATTTTCTTTCCTTCATTTTTCCATCTTCTATTTTCTGTTGCTTTTCTTTCATTTCCCTCTTCTTGTTTGGTCTTCATTTTATCTTTTTCTCTCTCTCTCTCTTTTTCTTTTTTTTCTTTTCACATCTTTCTGGCCTTTTAACTCATTCTAATTTTTTTCTCTATTTTGTTTCTTGCTTCATTTTTCTATTACACATGTTTTAGTCTTATTTCTTTGTATTTTTTTATGATTTTAATCATGATTTATTATATCATACTTAGCTCTTGTATGGTTCCTATTCTATGTTTCCAATTATTATAACTATTATTCTTTTTCTCTCTTATCTCTTTGTTTTTCTCTGTTCCTAACATTTTTTCCCAAGGAAATACAGACAACTGCAAAGATATGGAATAAGAGGAACCAAGGGTCAAAAAGGAACCTTACCACAAGAAATAAAAATTAAAAAATAAACCCTAGAGTAGAAATGGAAGCTAACCATATGAATAAGCCCATTAAGATAAGCAGATGCCTAGATAGTAGCAACCGAAAATTACAATGCATACTAAGAAACAGGAAGACATGGACCAATCTAATGAAAAAACTAAAAAAAAAAAAAAAAAAGAAGATGAAGAATGTGGAACAACTAATCAAGGATGTCCAAAAAAATATCATGAATCAAATTAAAGATGTGAAAGAAGAGATAAAGGACATTAAGAAGACTTGGGGGAACATACTGAAGAAATTGTAAGCATGCATAAAAAGATAATGGATCTGATGGTGATGAATGGCACAATGCAAGAAATAAAAGATACTCTGGAAGCACATAAGAGCAGATTTGAACAGGCAGAGGAAAGAATCAGTAATTTCAAAGACAGTACATCTGATATCAGATAGATACTAGCATAGACAGATTAAAAGATAGGAAAAATCTAGCAGTGATTTGAGGATTTGAATGATACTACAAAATGCACAGACATACATATTATAAGTATCACAGAGGGAAAAGAGATGGGAAAAGTGGCAGAAAGAGTGTTGGAGGAAGTAATAGCTGAAAATGTCTCAATAGTTTTGAGGAACATGGATGTACATGTCCAGGGAGCCCAGCAATCTCCAAACAGTATGAATCTTAACAGGTCTACTGTGAGACATATACTTATCAAATTGTCCAATGCTTGAGACAAAGAGAGAATACTGAAAGCAGAAAAAGAAAAGAGATCCATCACATATAAGGGAAGCCCAAAAAGATTAAGTGCTGATTTCTCATTTGAAACCATGGAGGCAAAAAAGCAGTGGTGTAACATAGTTAAGGTGTTAAAAGAAAAAAAAAAAATCTCTGCCAAGATTTCTGTATTGAGAAAAGTTGGGATTCAAAAATGAGGAAGAGTTCAAAATATTCACAGCTAAACAGAAATTAAATTGTCAGCAAGAAACCTTCCCTTTAAAACATACTAAAAGGAGTTCTGCAGATTGAAAGGAAAAAAAAACAACAACAAAAAAAAAAAAAACCAGGAGAGATAGGGTTGGAAGAAAGTATAGGAAGGAAGATTATTGATAACATTGACTATGAAGACTAAAAGAGAAATAAAAAAAAACATATGACATATATAAACCTAAGAAAATATGGCTATGTAAGTAGTACCTTAACAATAATAACAGTGAATATTATTGGATTAAACTCTCCAAACAAAAGACAAAGATAGGCAAAATGGATAAGGAAATATGACCCATCTATGTGCTGTCCACAAGAAACTCACTTTGTATTTTTTTTTAATTTTTAAATATGCTTTAGGCTACATAAATGTTATGTAAAAAATAGAAGGGATTCCTAAATGCCCCACCCCCTCCCCCTCCCCCTCCCACACTTTTCCACATTAACAACATCCTCCATTACTGTGGTATACAGTAACAATTGATGAGCACATATTGAAGCATTGCCACTAACCATGGACTACAGTTTACATTGTGGTTTACACTGTGTCCAGCACAATTTTTTAGGTTATGACAAAATATACAACGGCCTGTATCCATCAATGCATCAATGCCTTACAGGACAACTCCAATGTCTTGAAAATGCCCCCAAATTACACCTATTTTTCCATTTCTAAGTCCTCAGAATCTCTAGTGGCCACTGCCTTTATATCAATAAGAGTTCTTCCATTGCTAGACAAATAATAAGTTTATAGTAGAATAATAATGTGTATTTTATTCCATTGTTCAGTCCCCAATCTTGCAGATTTTGGGATGGTGATGCCCACTCTGCTGCTAATTGAGAGGGACCTTAGATCCCATTGAGCAGATGAATGGAATTATCTTGCTTGCAATTGCAGACACTGTCTCTTCCTTGGGATGGGTGTTGTCCATCCTTATTTCCTTTTTAATTGCCCTGGGCAAGGCGAATGAATTGGATAGTAGGTGTTGCAACTCTACTGTAATTCAGGGCTCAACTGGCACATGAACTGACAAAAGATTTAAGTCTCTGGGACATATATTTAAGAAATATTGTGCTAATTATAGGTTCAAATAAAAGGGGCAGAAGAGCCATGTGTAGAGAACCTATAAATGACTCAAACTGTTACACTGTGGAGCATGAATTCCGAAGTAAGGCCCACTAACAGGGTGTCAAATTCCTGAGCTGTCTGCCCTGCTTATAGTTTCTGGATGTCTCTAGAGACCTCAGCAGCCCTGCTATTTTAGGCACTGTATAATGTAGCAATCAAAGCAATACTGCTGAGACTTGCATAAGCATAACCTCTGGAATGACCTGCCAACTCACTTTGAAATCTCTTAGCCATAAAAACTCATTTGTATTTACCATTTCTCCCTTTCAGTCAAGATCTTTTTCCAGATGCATTGCTAGTTGGTGCTTGGTAATAATCCCTCTGTGCCAGGGAGTTTCATCACTGGGAGTTATATCTCACACAGGGGAAAGTGATAAATTTATATGCTGAGTTTAGTTTAGATAGAGTACACATTTGAACAATAAGGGGGTTTTCAGGGGGTAACTCTTAGGCAATATGTAATACTAGGTTTTCAATTTCACAAGAAAATGTTCACAAATACAGTCATCAATATCAAGCGCCAGGTGTAAAGTTCTGATTCCTACACTAAGCACTGCCCTTGCACCCAGAAGATTCTTGCTGTCCAATTAGAGAATGCAGCTGAACTTCCAATGATGGAAATTCAATGTTCTTTCAGTTGTTGTGTGGATCTCTATCCACCGAGACAATGCCCCATGAGCAGTTGAACATTCATCTGTCTTAGAGTCATGTCCTAGGAAAACATCTTCCCCTGCATCCCCCCATCACTCACCCTATACCACTGATCTCCCCTGCCCCTGTTGTGATCCTTTTGTGATCCAAAACCTCCACAAAAATTAATGCAACCAAATAGCTAAATAATATTAAAAAGGAAATGAAATGAAAATTTAAAAAATAACCAGTAAAAGACAAACAAATTTAAAAGTTGAAATAATAAAAATTTTTTTAGACATTGTATTTTTCATCACTGTAGGATCTGTTGTCTTGTAAGTACAGTGACATTGTCTTCCATATATTACCCTAGTGCCTTATTTTTTTCACTTTATCTTCAAAGAAACTTTAGGATACAGAAAAGTCACATAGAGAAAAACTGACTTTAGACTCAGGACACAAGAAGGTTGCAAGTGAATGGTTGGAAAACAATTTTACATGTAAACAATAATCAAAAAAGGGTGGGAGTAGCTATACTAATATCAAACAAAATAGACTTTAAATGTAAAACTATTGTAAGACACAAAGAAAGGCACTATATATTAATAAGAGTGTTAATCTATCAAGAAAAAAAATCAATAATAAACATTTATATACCTAATAAGGCACCTCAAAATATGTGAAGGAAACATTGGAAAAACTAATGGAGAAATAGATGCCACTACAATTATAGTGGGAGACTTGAGCACATCATTATCACCATTAGACAGAACATTTTAATGAAGTATCAACAAAGAAATTGAGACCTTGAGTAATACATTAGAGATCTAGACCTAATGGACATATTCAGACTATTACACCTAAATACAGTGGGATATACATTCTTCTTGAGCAAACATGGATCATTCCCCAGGATTGACCCCCTGCTAGGCCATGGAACAATTTTCAACAAATTCAGAAAGATTGAAATTATTCAAAGAAATTTCTCTGACCACAATGAAATAAAGCTGGAAATCAGTAAGGGGCAGAGAACCAGATTAGGCACAAAGATTTGGAAGTTAAACAGCACAGTCATAGACAATCAGTGGGTTAAGGAAGAAATGGCAAAAGAAATAAGTAACTACCTTGAAATGACTGAAAATGACAACACAAAGTATCAAAACCTATGGGATGCAACATAAGCAGTGCTGAGAGGGAAATTTATAACCATAAATGCTTATGCTAAAAAAGAACAGGCTTAAATAAAAAACCTAACTGTACAACTGGAGGAATTAGAAAAAGAGCAAATTAATAGGAAGTAGAAAGAAGGAAATAACAAAAATTAGAGCAGAGTTAAAAGAAACTGAATATAAGAAAGCACTAGAAAAAATAAACAAAACCAAAAGCTAGTTCTTTGAGAAGATTAATAAAATTGACAAGCCCTTAGCTAGACTACCAAAGAAAAAAGGAGAGAAGATGCAAATACATAAAATAAGAAATGAGGAAGGAGGTATAACCACTGATCCAAGAGAAATATACAGTATCATGAGAGAATACTTTGAAAACTGTATGTCAACAAGATGGATAACTTAAATGAAATGGAGAAATTTCTAGAAACACACAAGCAGCCTACACTGACAAGGAAGAATTTGATGACCTCAGCAGACCAATCACAAGTAACGAGTTTGAATTAGTCGTCAAAACCTTCCCAACTAAGAAGAGCCCAGGACCAGATGGCTTTACAAGTGATTTTTAACAATCATTCCAGAAAGAGCTAACACCAATCCTGCTTAAACTCTTACAAAAACTAGAAGCAGAAGGAGCATTACCTAACTCATTCTCTAATGCCAGCATCACCTTAATACCAAAGCCACTTAAAGATGCCACAAAAAAGGAAAACAACAGACCATTCTCTAATGAACCCGGATGCTAAAATCCTCAACAAAATAATTGCTAATCATATTCAACAATACATCAAAGGAATGATATGCCATTACCCAGTAGATTTTAACCCTGGTATGCAAGGATGGTTAAAAATAAGAATATCAATCAATGTAATGCACTAAAAGATCAAAAGTGAAAAATCACATGATCACATCTATTGATGCAGAATAATCATTCAACAAAATACAGCACACTGGTTTGATGAAAACTCTTCAAAAGATAAGAATAGAAGGAAACTTCCTTAACATGATAAAGGGTATATATGAAAAACCCACAGCAAACATCATAATCAATGTGAAATGCTAAAAGATCTGTAACAAGATAAATATACCCACTGTCATTGCTCTTATTTAATATTGTGTTAGAAGTATTTGCTCAAGCACTTAGGCCAATAATAGAAGATATAAAAGGTATCCAAATTGGAAAGGAAGAAGTAAAAATTTCACTGTTTCCAGTGACATGATCCTATACATAAAAAGCCCTGAGAAATCTACAGCAAAGCTTCTAGAGCTGATAAATGAGTTCAGTAAAGTGGCAGGATATAAGATCAACAAGCAAAAATTATTTCTGTATACCAATAATGCACAATCTGAGGAGGAAATAAAGAAAAAATTCCATTTACAATAGCAACAAAAATAATCAAATACCTAAAAATAAACTTAACTAAAGATGTAAAGGAAATGTATGCAGAAAACTGTAAAACATTGTTAAAGGAAATCAAAGAAGCTATAAATAAATGGAAGAATATCCCCTGTTCATTGATTGGAAGACTAAACAACATTATGATGTCTGTTTTACTAAAATTGATTTATGTATTTAATGCAATCTCAATTAAAATTACAACAGTTTTTTTACTGAATTGGAAAAGCTGATTATGAAGTTTATTTGGAAGGACAAGGGGTTTGAATAGCTAAAGACATATTGAAAACGACGAATCACACTAACTGACTTTAAAACATAGGGCAAATCTAAAGTGGTGAAAACGACATGGTATTGGCACAAGGATAGACATACCAACCTGTGGAGCAAAATTGAGAATTCTTATGTAGATCTGCACATATATGGTCAAATTTTATTCAACAAGGCCACAAATCCCACTAAACTGGGAGATAATGGCTTCTTCAACAAGTGGTGCTTGATGAACTGCATATCCATATACAAATGAATGAGAGAGGATCACCATCTCACATCCTATATAAAAATTAACTCAAAATGAATATAAGAACCTAAATATAAGAGCCAAGACCATACTCTCCTAGAAGAAAATGTAAGAAAGTATCTACAAGATCTTGTAGTAGGAAATGGTTTCATAAACTTTACACAAAAAGCACAAGCAATGAAAGAAAAAAATAGATAAGCGAGACCTCCACAACATTAAACACATTTGTGCTTCAAAAGAGTTTTCAAGAAAGTGAAAAGGCAGCCTACTCAATGGGAGAAAATATTGGTAACCGTCTATCCGATAAGGGCCTAATATCCAGCATATATAAAAAAATCTTTCATCTCAAAAATAAAAAGACAAACAACCCAAATGAAAAATGGGCAGAATATTTGAATAGACATTTCTCCAAAGATGAAATACAAATGGTTAATAAGCTCATGAAAAGATTCTCAACATCACTAGCTATTAGGGAAATGCAAATCAAAACTACAATGAGATATTACTTACAACCATTAGACTGGCAGCTATTAAAAAACAGAGGACTACACGTGTTGGAGAGCATGTGGAGTAAAGGAAACACTTATCCACTGCTGGAGGGAATGAAGGATGGTCCAGCCATTGTGGAGGACAGCTTGGTGGTTCCTCAGGAAGCTAACTATAGAACTGCCATAGATTCCAGCAATCCCACTGCTGGGTATATACCCAGAACAATTAAAAACAAGGACACAAACAGATATTTGCACACCAATGTTCATAGTGGAAGTATTCACTATTGCCAAAAGCTGAAAGCAAACCACATGTCCATCAACAGATGAATGGATAAGCATTCATCCATGTGGTATATTCATACAATAGAATATTACTCACCTGTGAGAAGGAATGCTGTATTAATACAGGATAACATGGTGATATGTGGAAATAGCTCTTTGGAGCATATTGCGTAGGCACCCAGGCCTCTGGGGGCATGGAGATCAGAACTTCACATTAGGTCACAGGAATCCATAATGAAATATACTTCTGGATTGGAGTGGATTTAGGTGGGGTTCGAAGTGCTCATTAGTTTGTTCTTGGTCATCTTGTTACTGTCTTGGACAAACTCTAGCCCCAAGGTCTTTGGGTTCTTGGGAAAGATACAAATGCCATTCAACATATATTTGGCCACTTCTGCACTTGCCTTAGCTGTCAAATGTTACAAAACCAACTGATTACATTCATTTTAGCTTGATTAATGACCTTATGTAACTTACTTTTTCTAAGTTTTTTTCTTCATTCTTTGTATTATTTATTATATCTGAATTTAAAAACATGTGATTTATATATCACCCAAGATTGGTTCACTTAAACTTACACTACTGATAATACAGCAACCCCCCTGCATACACAGCAACCTCCCTGCATACTCAGATATGCTGGCACCCTCTTTCTGATACCACAGAGCAAGAATAGAAATCTTGGTCATTGTTAATTAGTTCTTCAATCTCATTTGAGTGTGTAGAAACCAGACATCTATTTCTGTTGCAGCATGCTATCCTGGGAAACAATCTAAGGAGATCATCTTGGAAATCTTGGCGGATATCAGAACGATTACCTAAAGCATCCACCATGCCCAGACGGCCCCAAGAAGAGCTTATATTCCTTCCCTCCAAAGACTGAGAATTTTAAATTTGATCCAGTATACTACTTTGAATTTTTCTTTCTGCCCTTCTCTTTCCTGCTGTATCCTGGAAACTTGCTTCACATCTCCTTGGAGAAATTCACCCAGACCCCACCCAATGATCACCATCCTTTATAATCATTCAAAAGAAACAAAAAATAAAAATACTATTAAAAGACAAATTCCATATATCTATCTTAAGATATTTGTTGACTGTGTGTGCACTTAGCAAGTGCATATGCACAATTAAATATTATAGAGTAATGCTAGCCTTATCATATAATTTTATTAATTAGTGTGAGGCAAGAAAAAGAAGAAAAATGATCACATTATTTAGCTATGAGGTACTAGGTTTAAAATACCTATTCATTTTTGCTCCTGGAGTGATTTTCTGACCATTGCAGCTGCCATATCTGCGTTCACATTTTGGGGAGGGGGATATTATTATAATTTTTTATATTGCAAGGTTGTTAACAAGTTTAATATAATGTTTGACATGCTAAAGAAAACCAAAGAGGAAAAAAATAAGACATTCTCAGGTACATATAGAATGTTCACTAATATTTGAAAGTCATATATAAACAATGAATCTGAATGCCATGATTAATTTGTAATAGTTCTGTTATGCAGATTGGGCATGATAGTAACATATGCAATCATAACTCTTAGGGGCAGAGATGTCAGAAATGACCCTGAAGTAGGTTTTCAGCTCTTTGGACTTACAAATGTGTAAGTCTAAGCTGATACATGATTTTGGCTGAATACCAAGGCTAAAGCTGAACTTCAGAAAATTCCTATTTAATAGTCTTCTACAAGGTACTTAAATTTGAGAAACAATAATCCATACGCTAATATAGTACCCTCAGGTGCTACGTATATAAACCATGAAAAGTTCCAGAGGAAACGCCAGTCTTGAATGTAAAGAGGTAGCTGTGCCATGCTCTGAATGTCAGGAAGAGGAGAAGAGTGGTCTCAGAAAGATGCTATGTGTAAGAGCTGAGAGTTGGCATGAACACATGGGTGAGAGAAAGGAAGAAAACCTGAATCACAGTTCTTTCCCAGGCAGTGCAACGGAGACAGAAACACATGAGGGGGCTAATGTAATGTCTTCAGAGAATATTTTATTATGTTGGGAAAATTGAAGTCTGCTATTAGGATCCATTTTCAGTAGTTCAATAGTAGGATTAAACTTTGAAGCCTCTTGCCAAGGAAAATTGGCTTCTAGAACTTATGACTAGGGAGTTGATAAACAACAGTGCCTGTTAGTGTGAAGTGGTTTTTGGCACAAAGCATTCTGAATAATTAAGGCACTGCATCAGCCTTGGAGACCAAGAGACTATGTGGAAAGGACACATTGCCCACAATTTTCTGTATACCTGATGGAATTCACTTTTTTCCTTCCCTGCTTCATGAGCCATATGCAAAAGCTGGAGTCTAGGGAATCTCTAGGTAGGACTGATCTAAAAATACATCATTCTCATCACCTCAATATAGCTCATGATTCCAAGAATTTTTACCCTAGAGAAACATTTGACATATATATATAAACCTCTATACATTCATTAATAAATCATATTGGGGTTTTAAAGTATGAAATAGAATGAAGAAAAATCTATCTTTGATTATGCAGTCTTTCTGAGTCCTACACTTTAAGGGATTTCTTAAAAGCTGAAACACCTGAATTCAGAGTCTGACATTAGACGATATCAGGTCCACTTGGGACTCAAGGTCCTGGAGTTTCATCTATTTCTTCAGCTGGGTAACAAATAGGTAAGGGAGTAAAGGTGATCCTTCTCACTCTCATTTCCCAAAAAGATTTTTTTTCTACTTGTCTAGACTTTGGAGACCAGGTTATATTCTAGGGAACAAAGAACTGTATGATATCATGCAATACTCTAAGATTCTTCATTATCATGACTTTCCCAACCTCTGCAAGCCTGTCTTAACCATTTGCCTCAAAATTCCTGGAATAATGAAGGGTATGAATGTAGGATTGTAAAGGTAGATGCAAATATTTTTATAAATATGGATTTAATTAATAAAATCTAACTTCTAATCTCTAATTTAATTTTCTACATCACATTTTAATAATATTCAATAAATAAGAAAAAGACTTTCTGTCATCAAAGAAACTCTTTCTCTCCTTCATAGGGAAACAGTCTATTTTAGTGTTCTAAAAATTGTATTCCAAGTGTGACACAGATTAAGGGGCTAGGAATTAACATTTAAAGATTGACATTAAAAATATAAACATAGGTTATTTTGTGGATTACCAATCCATGTTCCTGATTAAAACAACAACATAAATATGGTATATCTGAATATGGTAAAGCAGATGCAGTGAAAATGAAACAATAACTACCTTTTTTTTTTATTGTGGGTAAAAATCAAATTTTTCACAATACATACCAATATTTGTAAAATGATATATAAATATATATGCATATATGTGCATTTGCTTACAAAAATGTTATTTATATATATTTTTTAAAAGGTGCTTAGATTACCTAAATATTACATGGAAACTACAGGGATTCCCATGTTCCCCACCTCCCACACCTCCCACAACATCCCACACAAACATCTCCCACAAGTCCCATCATCCTCAATGGACCTACACATCCTGGAGCCTTGCCATCAACCATAGACCACAGTTCACATCGTAGACCACACTCTCTCCCACACAGTTCTGAATGGTGTGTGCTGATCTAAAATGACCTGCATCTGTTGCCACATCGGCACTCAGGACAACCTCCAAGTCCCGAAAAAGCCCCTGTATTTCAACTGCGCATCCCCTCCCTGCCCCGAAAGTGTCCAGTGGCCACCGGTTCCACCTCACTGTTATAATTTCTTCCGTTGCTAGAATCACCATATGTGAACAACATTAAGTCCACTCTAGTCCATAGTTTTTCCCCTAATCCTGAGGGGACTGGGATGGTGATGTCCACTCTACATCCAAGTGAGAGAGGGCTTATATCCCATTAATATGGTGGGTGGAATGATCCTGCCTGCAGATGCAGGCCCTCTCCATTCCCTGGGATGGCCGTTACCCATCATTGTCTCCTTGCCAGGTGACTTGGATGGGTCCATTGAACTGTAGGGTAGGAGTTGCAGCTCCACCGAGATTCCACGCACACCTGGCACATAGGTAGGCCAGAGGCTCCAGTCTCTGGAAGTATACCTAAAAACTCCAGCATCACATATAGTTGTTTTTTTGTTTTTTTTTTTTTGTTTTTTTTGCATTTTATTTATTTATTTATTTACTTATTTATTTATTTATTTATTTATTTATTTATTTATTTTTATTATGGGTAAAAATCAAAATTCTCACAATACATACAAACATTTGCAAAATGATATATAAATATATATGCACACATATAGGTTTGAATAGAAGGGACTGATGAACCATGTGCAGGGAGGAATTATTTGAGTCCAATTCTGTCACTCTTAGGAACACAGATTCTAAAAAAGAGCCCACGGATAAGGCGTCAGTCTCTGGGACTATCCCCCCTTATATAGGACCTGGGTATCTCCAGAACCTTCAGGAGCCCCTCTGTGTGGGGTGATATGCACTTTGATGTTCTATGAGATCCTACTGAGGAGTGCGTAAGCATTACCTCTGGAATGACTTCCCGACTCTCTTTGAAGTCTCTTAGACACTTGAACTCATTTGTTTTTATATTTTCCCCCTTTTATTCAAGGTCTTTTTCCAGTCGTGTTGCCAGTTGGCACTTGGTATTAATCCCTCATTGCCAGGGAGTCATGTCCCACATTGGGAGGAAGGTAATGGATTAATATAATGAGTTTGGCTTAGAGAGAGGCCACATTTGAGCAACAAGGAGGCTCTCAGGTGGCAACCCTTAGGCACCCCATAACAGTAGGCTAAGTTTCAGTTACAAGAGCAAAGACTCATAAGGCTAGTCATCAATAACAAGAACTCATCAGTGGGCCATCCTCTTTTGACAGACACTGTCCCTGCACTCAGAAGACTGTTGCTGCTCTCTTGGAGAATGTGGCAGAGCTCTCCAGGCTAGGAATTCAGATTCCCTCATTTATTGAATGATTGTCCACCCACCGTGACCATGCCCCATCCTTTGATCATTTGAACAATTTTGTATATCATTCATGTATATTCAGATGAACTTACTCCTATGAATCCCCCCTCCCAGACACCCCCCACCATTAAACCCCTGCAGCACCCATTGTAACCTTTCTGTGATCTAAATCTTCCATGAACATGTAGCCCATATAATAATCAAATACACTTAATAGAAAAAAGAAACAACAATGATAAGCTTACCTGCAAGAGACAAACATAAGGAAAGTCAGGGAACAAACAAACAAACAAACAATCAAACAAAAAACAAAACAAAACGTAATTAGCGGATTGGGATATTCAAACAAATGGAAAAAAAAGACAAAAAAAATGCCTTTAAAAAAATTATTCTCGGGCAGCGGCTGTGGCTCAATCAGTAGGGCTCCCGTTTACCATATGGGAGGCCCTGGGTTCGGTTCCTGGGGCCTCCTGGTGGGGGCGGGCCCACCCGCATGGCGTGGTTGGCTGACCCAGCGAGCACAGGCAGCAAGGGGGGGATAAATGAATAAATAAATAAAATCTTAAAAAAAAAAATTATTCTCTTTTTCCTTTTATCACAGTGTTATCGGATGTCCGGTGCGCCGTGACAACTTCCCCCTCTCAATCCCCAGTGTCTCCCAAATTTTCATTTAATTTTCAAAGAAGTTTTAGGTCACAGCAAAGTCACAAACGGAATACCAGAGACTCCCAGATACCAAACTCCCCTGCTTCCCCACCCCGTATTAAAACCCTTTTTTTTTTTTTTGGACGTTAGCATTGTTAAAACTGTTATACAGATGGCAAAATATAGCAACTAAACATTGTCAATGATTTACAGTATAGTTTACAACGTAGATGATACAATTTAATAAGTTTGATTATATTTACCATGTCCTGTGTCCATTACTGTAAGGTAATGAAAAACCTTTCCCATGACCACTAAATACCCCATTAGATCTTAACTGTTCCTTCCTCCCCACCCCCCTGGGGCATATGACACTCCCCTGTCTTGACTCATGGAATGTCAAGATTCATAGTTACATGCCCTGGGTATTTGCACCTGCCCTTCCTAATCTACCCACCTGTCAACACTGCACCACCAAACCCAGTAATATCACCACCCATCTGTCCTATCCTTCAATATGCAACTATACTCCATCCCTTTACCATAGATTATGTCCATATGGGTGATGGCTCAAAGTCTGCTCTTCTCTTTTTCTCCATTGTTAACATATCTTTCAGACAATGGTTCTCAGAGACTGCTCACTTTCCTCAGTTCAAATCAGTGAGGTCATATACTGTTCATCCTTCAGTGCCCGGCTTGATTCACTCAACATAAGGTCCTCAAGATTCATCCCTGTTATTCCATGTGTTACCACTTTATTCCTTCTTACAGCTGAGTAATATTCCATTGTATGTATGTACCACATTTTTCTTATCCATTCATCTGTTGATGGGCACCGGGGCTGATTTCAACTTTTGGCAATGGTGAACAATGCTGCTATGAACATTGGTGTGCATATATCTGTTTGTGTCTTTGCTTTCAGTTCTTCTGGGTATATACCCAGAAGTGGAATTGCTAGAAGATCTATTGTTAGTTTTCTGAGGAACTGCCAAACTGTCCTCCACGGTGGCTGGACCATACCACAGTCCCACCAGCAGTGGATGATGGTTCCTATTCCTCCATATCCTCTCCAACACTTATAGTCTGCTGTTTTTGTAATAGCTGCCATTCTGATGGGTGTAAGATGGTATCTCATTGTAGTTTTGATTTGCATTTCCCTGATAACAAGCGATGTTGATCATTTTTTCATGTGCTTTTTAGCCATTTGTATTTCGTCCTTGGAGAAGTGTCTTTTCAGGTCACTTGCCCATTTTTTAAATGGGTTGTTTGTCTTTTTATTTTTAAGGTGTAAGATTTCTTGATATATGCAGGATATTAGGCTCCTATCAGATATATGGTTGCCAAATATTTTCTCCCATTGGGTAGGCTGCCTTTTTATTTTCTTAATAACATCCTTTGAGTTGCAGAAAATTTTTTAATTTTGATGAGATCCCATTTATCTAATTTTTCTCTTGCTGCGCGTGCTTTGGGTGTGAAATTCATGAAACCATTTCTTATTACAAAGTCCTGTAGATGGTTCCCTACATTATCTTCCAAGGTCTTTATGGTTTTGGCTCTTATATTTATATCTTTGATCCATCTTGAGTTGCTTTTTGTATAAGGAGTGAGATGGTATTCTTCTCTCATTCTTTTGGATATGGATATCCAGTTCTCCAAGCACCACATGTTAAAGAGGCCACTCTCTCCCAACTGAGTGGGCTTCGTGGCCTTGTCAAATATCAGATGACTGTATATGCGAGGATCTATATCAGAACTCTCAATCTGGTTCCATTGGTCAGTAGGTCTATCCTTGTGCCAATACCACGCAGTTTT
>JAKSZT010053980.1:773752-797282 GCA_026826555.1 Tolypeutes matacus
ATGTTTTTCCAATTCCTCCAAGTGTGCAGTTAGGTCTTCAATTTTAGCTCTTTCTTCTTTTTTTATATATGAATTTATGGCTATGAAATTCCCCCTTAGGACTGCTTTAACTGCATCCCATAGGTTTTGATATATTGTGTTGTCATTTTCATTAGTTTCAAGGTAGCTACTGATTTCTTTTGAAATTTCCTTTTGACCCACTGTTTGTCTAAGGGTGTTTTGTTTAACTTCCATATCCTTGTGCCTAACCTGTTTCTCTGGTCCTTAGTGATTTACAACTTCATTCCATTGTGGTCAGAGAAATTACTTTGTATAATCTCAATCTTTCTGAATTCATTGAGTGTTGTTCTGTGGCCTAGCATGTGGTCTATTTTGGAGTATGTTCCATGTACACTCGAGAAGAATGTAAATCCCCCTGTATTTGGGTGTAGTGTTCTGTATATGTCTATTAAGTCCAAACTTCTCATGTATTGGTGAGTGCCTTAGTTTCTTTATTGAATCTCTATCCAGATGTTCTGTCTAATGATGATAGTGGTGTGTTGAAGTCCCCTGCTATAATTGTAGAGGCATTTATTTCTCCTCTTAGTTTTTCCAAAGTTTTCCGCACGTATTTTGAGGCACCTGATTAGGTGCATAAATGTTGATAATTGTTCTCCCTTCTTCAGAGATTACTACTTTTACTAATATGTAGTGTCCATCTTTGTCTCTTACAATAGTTTTGCATTTAGAGTCTATTTTGTCTGATATTAGAATAGCTACTCCTGCCCTTTTTTGGCTATTGTTAGCTTGTAAAATGGTTTTCCAGCCATTCATTTTCAGCCTCCTTTAATCCCTGGGTCAAAGGTGGGTTTCTTGTAGACAGCATATAGATGGATCATATTTTCTTATCCATTCTGCCAATCTGTGTCTTTTGATTGATGAATTTAATCCATTAACATTCAGTGTTATTACTCGTAACGAATTTCTTACATCAGCCATTTTTTCTTTGGGTTAATGTATGTCATATGTTGTTTTGTTTCTCTTTTTGACCTTTCAGTTGTTTTTAAACTTTCCTCCAAATCTCTCTCCTTTGTTTTTTCCTTTCAACTTGTAGAGATTACTTTAGTATTTCTTGAAGTGCTGGTTTCTTCTTGACATACTCTCTTAATTGCTGTTTATCTGTGAATATTTTGAACTCTCCATCATTTTTGAATGCCAATTTTGCTGGATAGAGAATTCGTGGCTGGAAGTTTTTTTCTTTTAGTGTTTTGACTATGTCATACCACTGTCTTCTTGCCTCAATGGTTTTAGCTGAGAAATCAGCACTTAATCTTATTGTGCTTCCCTTGTATGTGATGGTTCTCTTTTCCCTTGCTGCCTTGAGTATTTTCTCTTTGTCTTGAGCATTGGACATTTTGACAAGTATATGTCTTGGAGTTAGCCTGTTGGGATTTATACTATTTGGGGTGTGCTGTGCTTCCTGGATCCGCACATCCATCTCTCTCAATAGAGTTGGGAAGTTTTCTGCCATAATTTCCTTCAACACTCCTTCTGTTCCCTTTCCCTTCTCTTCTCCTTCTGGGATGCCCATAATGCGTATGTTTGTGCATTTTGTATTATCAGTTAATTCCCTCAGACCATGCTGGATTTTTTTCTATCTTTTTGTCTATCTGTTCTACAATCTCTTTGATTTCAACTGTATTGTCTTCCATATCACTAATTCTTTCCTCTGCCTGTTCAAATCTGCCTCCATGTGAGTCCAGCGTCTTTTTCATTTCTTGGCTTGTGCCTTTGTTCACCATCATATCCATTACCCTTTTAGGCATGTTAGCTATTTCTTCAGTATGTTCTCCCAGTGTCTTCTTTATATCCTTAATCTCTTCCTTTAGTTCTTTAAGTTGGTCCATGATATTTGTTTGGATAGCTTTGATTAGTTGTTTGATGTTCTGCATTGCTTCCTGTTTTTTTTATTTTGTGCATTGGACTGGTCCATGTTTTCCAGTTTCTCAGAGTCATTTGTATTTTTCTGTTGCCCTCTGGTCATCATATTATCTTTATGGGTTTGTTCAGTTGATTAGCTTTTCTCTATGCTCTAGAATTTTATTTAGCTGTTGGTTCTGCATGTGTGTTAAGTTTTCTCTTTGGCAGTTTTTCTTCTTATTTTATTTCCTTGCTTCTTTCTATGTTCCCTTGAAGGCAAAAGGTTAGGGCCAGAGGAATCAAAAGATGTAAGGAAGGCAGAAGGATAATAGAAATATTGATAAAAGTTAGAAGAGGGGCAAAATGAGACTTAATGAGATGAATATTTAACTTGAGTAGGCAGTGTAGAGTACTAGGAAAAAATATGGAGTTCCTACAATGGACTGGGAAAACAAATGGAGGAATATATATATAGTGATTTAGAAGACTAGAATTATGAGGAGGGAGAGAAATAGTAAAGTAAGGTCTGAAAGGAAAAAGTTAATACTAATAAAAAAAAAAGAAGAAGAAGAAAACAAAATAGATGGAATAGAAATTGACACCCTTAAGTTGTGGGCCTATCACAAAATGTTGTCTCTAATAACCACAACAGAAAACAGAAGGCAGAAAGATCCAGGAAGGATAAGCGGTAGTTTGTAATACAGAATCAATATATACAGCGAGTGGGAAATTAATGTAAAAGAAGCCCAGCAAAGAAGCGACCAGCTAGCAGTACCTATTAAAAAAAAAAAAAAAATAGAAGGAAAAAGGAAGGGGGGAGGAAAGAGGAAATAATAGCAAGAGACCAGAAAGAAACAGAGAGAAACCAAAGATCCACACAGGCAAGCAGTCAAACAAAGCTAAGGGGGGTTGATGATTCCCCTAGGGTCCACAGGGATCCTTCCTGCCTACTTGTGTTTATCAATCAATTTCCCCACAGCGTTCTATATGCAGGTCCTGAAGTAGCTTTTAGCTATTAAACTAAATTAAAAAGAATTTATTTTTCATTTGTTGAGGTGACCTCACTTTTTTTTTTAATTTTTATTTTCTTAGCCAAATGCAGGACCCAAAATAATTCCTCCTCTAGACCAACCCCCTTATGGAAGGGGCCCTAGCTGGGCCCATGGAAATTAATCAAGCACATCCCACTTTCCGGACTCCCCAGGTTAGCTGTAGCTCTGTTGTTAGTCAGTGAGGAGTGTTAAAGATGGCGGATTCCACCCCTTCTGGAGCTGAGCTCGAGTGTCACCGTGTTGCTCAGTAAATCAGTTTGAGTCCAGATTCGCATCTGCTCTCAGCCTAATGCTGCTTCAGGTCGGCGTATCTGCTCCCCAAAGCTATGGGGTGGTGCAGGCAGCCAGATCGATGTCTAAAAATATAAAATACCCTTCCCTGTCTTCCAACAGAACCCTCTCTTTTTTGGGAAGTGTCCCTTCTTCCTGGCTTCGCAGCGGCCCGGGTCTTATCCCTGGGTGGCTAGGGAAATCAGCTCAGTTCCCCGACCAAAATGCCCCCTCCGGTTCACCGGGTGCTGATTAGCTTGTTTGTTCTGTTCACACAAGCTCCAAGGGGCGCAAGCATCCAGATCCCCAGAAAATAAAACTTTTTCGCCCTGCTCGTGGCTCCAGATGGCCGCTTTTTTTTATTTTATTTTTCCTCCCTTACCACGGGGCTCAGCCTTCTGTGCCAAACACCACCGGGAGCCTTAAAACTCATGAATCTCTACCATTCCGTCCACACCGTTGATCCGCGCAGATATATGTCCCAAGCTTCTCACTCCACGCGTGCACAGCACAGCCTCCTGGGCAGGACCCCGTCCACAATCGGCCTTGCTCTGGGAGCTTGCAGTATGTGCCCTCCTACACTAATGCCATCTTGGCTGAGCTCTAATGTATTGTTGAGTGCCTTTGTTTCTTTATTGATTCTCCATCTAGATGAGAACATCAAGAACATTATCATCTAATGATGATAATGTTGTATTGAAGTCCCCTGTTATAATTGTAGAGACATTTATTTCTCCTCTTAGTTTTTCCACAGTTTGCCGCATGTCTTTTGAGGCACCCCGATTAGGTGTGTAAATGTTGATGATTGTTCTCTCTTCTTGAGAGATTACTCCTTTTACTAATATGTAGTGTCCATCTTTGTCTCTTACAATAGTTTTGCATTTAAAATCTATTTTGTCTCATATTAGAATAGCTACTCCTGCCCTTTTTTTTGGCTATTGTTAGCTTGAAAATGGTTTTCCAGCCAATTAACTTTCAGCCTCCTTGAATCCCTGGGTCAAATGTGGGTTTCTTGTAGACAGCATATAGATGGATCATATTTTATCCCCTCTGTTAGTCTGTGTCTCTTGGTTGGTGAATTTAATATATTAACATTCAGTGTTATTACTCGTAACGAATTTCTTACTTCAGCCATTTTTTCTTTGGGTTAATGTATGTCATATATTATTTTGTTACTCTTTTTGTCTTTTCAGTTGTTTTCCAACTCCCCTCCAACTCTCTCTCCCTTGTTTTTTCCTTTCAACTTGTAGAGATTCCTTTAGTATTTCTTGAAGTGCAGGTTTCTTATTGACATACTCTCTTAATTTCTGTTTATCTGTGAATATTTTGAACTCTCCATCAGTTTTGAATGCCAGTTTTGCTGAATAGAGAATTTGTGGCTGGAATTTTTTTTTTCTTTTAGTATTTTGACTAAGTTATACCACTGTCCTCTTGCTTCCATGGTTTCAGCTGAGAAATCAGCACTTAATCTTATTGTGCTTCCCTTGTATGTGCTGGTTCTCTTTTCTCTGGCTGTCTTGTGTATTTTCGCTTTGTCTTGAGCTTTGGACATTTTGACAAGTATATGTCTTTTAGTTGGCCTGCTGGGATTTATACTATTTGGGGTGCGTTGTGCTTCCTGGATCTGCACATCCATCTCTCTCAATAGGGTTGAGAAGTTTTCAGCCATTATTTCCTTCAACTTGCCTTCTTTTCCCTTTCCCTTTTCTTCTCCTTCTGGAATGCCCATAATGCATATGTTTGTGTGTTTTGTGTTACTGGTTAATTCCCTGAGTCCATGCTGGATTTTTTCTATCTTTTTGTCTATCTGTTCTACTATCTCTTTGATTTCAGCTGTATTGTCTTCCATATCACTAATTCTTTTCTCTGCCTGTTCAAATCTGCTATTATGTGAATCTAGCGTCTTTTTGATTTCTTGGATTGTGCCATTGCTCACTATCATATCCATTATCTTTTCAGGCATGTTTGCAATTTCTTCAGTATTTTCTCCCAGTGTCTTCTTTATATCTTTAATCTCTTCCTTCACTTCTTTAAGTTGGTCCATGATATTTGTTTGAATAGCTTTGACTAGTCGTTCGATGTCCTGGATCACTTCCTGGGTTTTAATTTGTTCATTGGACTTGTCCATATTTTCTTGTTTCTCAGAGTCATTTGTATTTTTTTGTTGCTCTCTGGTCATAATATTATCTTGATGGGTTTTTTCAGTTGATTAGCTTTTCTCTATGCTCTAGAGTTTTATTTAGCTGTTGGTTCTGCGTGTGAGTTAAGTTTTCTCTTTGGCAGTTTTTCTTCTTATTTTATTTCCTTGCTTCTTTCTATGTTCCCTTGAAGGCAAAAGATTAGGGCCAGAGGAATCAAAAGATGTAAGGAAGGCAGAAGGATAATAGTAATATTGATAAAAGTTAAAAGAGGGGCCAAATGAGACTTAATGAGATGAATATTTAACTTGTGTATGCAGTATAGAGTAATAGAAAAAAAAAGTGGAGCTCCTACAATGGACTGGGAAAAGAAATAGAGGAATATATATATAGTGATTTAGAAGGCTAGAATTATGAGGAGGGAGAGAAATAGTGTAGAAAGGGCTTAAAGGAAAGAGTTAATACTAATAAAAAAAAGAAGAAGAAAACAAAATAGATGGAATAGAAATTGATACCCTTAAGTTGTGGTTATATGAAAAAATGCTGTATCTAAGAGCCACAACAGAAAGCAGAAGGCAGAAAGATGAAGGAAGGATAAGCGATAGTTTGGAATACAAAATCAATGTAGACAGAGAGTGGGAAATTACTGAAGAAGAAGCACAGCAAAGAAGTGACAAGCTAGCAGCCCCTAATTTAAAAAATGAAAGAAAAAAGAAAGTGGGAGGAAAGAGGAAAGAAAAGCAAGAGACAAGAAATAAACAGAGAAAAACCAAAGAACCACACAGGCAAGCAGTCAAATAGAGCTAAGGAGGGTCAATGATTCCCCTAGGGTCCACGTGGATCCTCTCTGCCTGCTTGTGTTTATCAATAAATTTCCCCACAGGGTTCTATATGCAGGTCCTGAAACAGCTTTTAGCTATTAAACTATATTAAAAAGAATTTATTTTTCATTTATTGAAGTGACCTTCTCACTTTTTTTTTTTTTGGCGAAATACAGGCCCCAAAATAATTCCTCTTCTATACCAATCCCCTTACGGATGGGACCCTTCCTGGGCTCGTGGAAATTATTCAAGCACTTCCCACTTCCTGGACTCCCCAGGGTAGCTGTAGCTCTGATGTTAGTCAGTGCAGAATGCAAAAGATGGCCGACTCTGCCCCTTCTGGAGCCGAGCCCCAGCGTCACCGGTTTGCTGTGTAAATCAGGCTGACTCAGCAGAATCGCCTCTCCTTGCAGCCTGATGCTGCTTCAATTTGGCTTATCTGCTCCCCAAAGCTATGGGATGGTCCAGGCAGCCAGATCGATGGCAAAAAAAAAAAAAATTCCCTTCCCTGTCCTCCAACAGAACCCTCCTTCTTTTGGAGAGTGCCCCCTCTACCTGGCTTGCTGGTGGCCCGGGGCTTATCCCTGGGCAGCTAGGCAAATCAACTCCCTTCCTAAAGAGAATCACCCCTCCCCTCCACTGGGTGCCGATTTGCTCCGGCTGTTTTGTTCACCCAAGGTCCAAGGGGCTCCAGGCAGCCAAATCCCCAGAAAGTAAAACTCTCTCGCCCCTTTACCAGAGCCCCACCTTAGAGAGTGCCCTCTCCCATTAGGCCCTGTCTCCCGGTTGCCAAGCCCTGGGGCTCACGGCTCCAACCAGCCGTTTTATTTTATTTTTTCCCTAACCGCGGGGCTCAGCCATCCGTGCCAACCACCACAGGCAAGCTTAAAACTCAGAATCTCTACCATTCCATCCACACCTTTCATCTGTGCAGATAGATGTCCAAGCTTCTCATTCCACGTGCGCACAGCACAGACCCCCGGGCAGGACCCAGTCCACAATCCACCTTGCTTTGGGAGCTTGCAGTGTGTGCCCTCCTACACTAACGCCATCTTGGCCCCTCCCAATAACTACCTTTAGCAGTCAATACAGAATTTAGCAATTTAAAGTGGATTTTTTAAAAAGGGAAGTCCCTAGGAGACTGCTTTTGAAATATAATAATTTCTTTAAAATTCAAAACAGGCAAAACTATAAAAATACAAATGTGATAAATGTATTTTATTTTTTAAAAAGCAAGATGATTATACATTTAAAGTCAGATAATTGTTCACATTTATGATTAGGCAAGTGGCAGGATAGAGAAGATTCTCAAATGTAGCTTTAATTATTGGCAAATTTTTAGTTTTTGGAATGGGAGGTAAGCTTAAAAGTATTCATTATATTATTTAAATAAATATAAAAAACAATAATTTAAAAGTAAATAAAAAATGATATAAAAGTTTGGTGACAGCTGAATTCTAGAGTTTACATTTTATTATAAGAACTGGTTTCCTTTGTTTATCTGTTGTCTTTGCTTCCTTTGTGTTGGCTTCATTTTCAATCAGGCTCTCTCAACTCACTAGGGTAATATTGTAGGCAGGAGCTCTGGGTCTATCTTCTCAGAAGCTCTATTAGGAAAAAAACAGTGACTTTCCTAAATAGTCCAAACAGTAGTACTAAGTTTGCATCTAATTAGCTAATACACCCCTGACTCAATCCTTCCAACCTGGGTTAAGAGTTATACTCTGATTGTCCAAGCAGGAATCATATTGTCACCCTTGGAAGACAACAATATCCAACTCATATATATAAATATATATACTTAATATAGAGAAGATCTGGTTCCTCAGAAGAAAATCAGAGTTCAGTTACCTGAAGAAGAAAAATGGACTCCCATCATACACAATCAGGGCCCACTAAGACAGTTTCTGTAACACATTTTTGGCATCCTTTCGAGACAGTTAAGATGTATCTGCAAAGATGCTTAGATATTGTACTGCAAAACAACTTATGCCCACCAAAAGCTGAATGCATCCTCCATATTGATGCTAAATTGCACACAACCTCATGGAAAATACCAGGCTCTATTTTGGATATAAGTTATGATTTTCAACATTCAATTTGATGCTGTCTCCCAATGCTTTTGTTTCTCAATGCTATTAAAACAATAAAAAGGGATTCCTAGAGGAGTATTTTTTGTACCAAGTCCTGAGCTCACTTCTATCTGCTGTGCCAAATTCATGGTTTTAGTATAGAGAAAACCAAATCTACTTATTTCATTTAGCATTACATAGGCACGTTTTCAGAGAAGGTAGTTATAAATTTTTCACTCACCTTTTTTCAATCTGGTTATGTTTTCTTTATTCATTCATTCACTTACAAAACAATTGATTATGAAACACATTCTCTAAAGTGTTGTTTATAAAATAATTACTATGGTAGATATGCTGGAGGAAAATCTCATCATGATCCCTGTTCTCATTGAGTGCTTACAGTTTAGCAAGACTTGCTAAGAGTTTGAGGAATGAAAGTGGAATTCTTTCCTGCTTTCTATTCCTTATGCAAACTTTCCCCATTTTAAATTTTTTCTAGTAATTGTACTCTTCAATCAGGGTTTGCAAGTGTATGAGTTTTAGGCATTAGTGCTTATGTGGCCTTATGCAGAAAACACTCTTTCCTGCAACTGTACTCTTCGGGTTTCACTTATTTTATGATTTTACTCATGATTCTTTGAAATTGCTTGTTTAGCAGCTTTTAGGATTCTATTCTACCTCTTCCAGTTCTTCAATTGTTGGAGTAACCCAAATTGTGTTTTTGGCCCACTACCCCAATCTCTCTACCTGTTTTCCTTGGGTGATCTCATCCAATCTCTTGATTTCAACTATCATTTACAAATAATGATTCCCAGACCTAGTTTTGCAGGCCTGATATGAATTTTATACTTTTTAAAATCCAGCTGCCTGCTAGCCATTTTCATTTGTATCTTCTTTAGACACCTGTATTTCAACCTGTCCTCATTACCTTACAATTAATTCTAAGCTCCCCAAGCTGATATACCATTCCTTAGCCAATAGCTATGTCTTTCATCATGATTGTTTTCTAGTACACCCTGGTTTTCAATTAGGTTAGTGTGAGGAAAAGTTGTAGAAAGGGAGCAACTCATGGAATTAGACAGTCATTGGTAATGAATCCAACATTGAACTTACTAAGTGTGGAACCTGAGTAAGCTGCTTAGATTCTATGTTTTCTGATTTCTCTCCTATAACATGTCACTATTAGTACCTACATCACAGAATCATTATGTGAATTAAAGATGTAACTTATGTAAAGTTAAATCCAAAGCCTAGTATATAATAGATATTCAAGCAAATACTTATTGAAGTTTTTATATCAAATTTAACACAAATAATTTAACACAAATATATCCTTAATAATACTTTTGACTAACATGAGTTAATAAAGCAAATAGAAATCAATTTGAAAATACAAAATATTTATTTAGTTTGAAACAATGTTTATATATGTTCCCCCCCACACAATAATAATTAATGTATATATTAATCCCCAGTCCCATTGCTATAAATCTGTTTCCTTGGTAGGAGATATTCAGAGTCCTCAACATAGAACCTCAGGTTGTAACAACACCATGTTGCCCCCATTCCCCCCGCCCCTGTCAAATAGTACCTTACAAATAAACTCTGTCTTCTAAAAGAGAGAAGGGTAACTTAAGGTATCAGGTATGTCTGGAGTTTTCTTTGAGATCACTTTCTTCTTTTATAAATGACCTACTCTTTCTTATGTCTGTTCTCTTAACTCCATTCTCACGTAATTTGAATTTTTCCTTTTTTTCCTGGTAACTTTGGTCTTCTTGAGGCTCCTTATACCTCCAAACCCTTGTTACTGTGTTTAAGGAGAGTTTAACTTGGTGTTCTTACAGTTTCAATAGACAAACCAAAAGTTAAACTACAAAATCTGGCATGTTTCTGACTAGCAAAAGAAAGAAAACTTTAAGGAATTCTACTATCTAGGATACCAGCAGCTTACATCCTTATGTCTTAAGATATTCCCTCTGGAATGTAAAGAGGAACTTTTTTTTCAGAATTTTATAAACAGGCTGGTATCAAAAAGGGACAAACAAACTTGACCCTAATTTAGACAGACTTATAACAGATAAATGACTGATTATTTCCATCTATATGAACTCAGGGATATGACATTATCAAAAAATGCCACATAATCTTCTAATATACTTTCATATGTTTTATGACTCTACTGCATCGACATCCTGTGAGAAAGGAATAGAAAAAATGAACAAGTCAATGATTTTAGAGGTTAAATGTTAATATAAGAAATAAATAGATTGAAATATAAGCTTTGGAGAAAATCAATATTTTGAACTCAACAAATATTTCATGAGCACCTGGTATGTAAGAAAGTTGTCAATGTTGTATGGGGATAGAAGGATGCATTCCTTTCATGCCTTAAGGTTTCTTACAATTTCTTGAAATGGCAGAGTAAAGAAAAGTTTAAAGATGCTTTAATGTAAGGTGGCAGGACAAGATAAGTCCTCACTAAGAACGCTGGGTGATAGAAGAGATTATACCTAATGAGAAATTAGAGAAAAGATTAATGGAGGTGAGGATCTTGATATAGTGTCTGGATAATGTCAGGTTTTCTATATCTGTTTGGCAGCGTTGAATAGAATACTGTATATCACAATATAGAATTATTACTCCTCGCATGTTTCCAAACATGATATCTAAAGAATATAATTTAAGTTGACACACACTTCTGAGACTTAGTTAGACAATTTGTATAAATATTTTTCAAAGAAAGTTCAGAGTATACATAATAATGAAGAGGATAAAAAGTATATAAAGAAGCTCAATGATAACATTCTTTATATTTTGTCAGTGACTTTCTGAAAATTTGTCCCTGCCTAACCTCCTTCCCCTTGTCACCTTGTTGAACAGTGTTCCTCCACAATGCTCCTGCAGATAGCAGGAGTCACAGGACTAAGTTAAATAGTATGCAGAGTTCAAAGAGGGTAGTTTACATCATTCTTTAAACTGAGGTTTGAGAGTTAAAGAAGCTGGAACAACTTGTTAACCTTCCCAAAGAAAATGGAGTCTGTAGTGTACAAATAAAATGAGTATAATGATTATTCTAAAGATAGAAGCCTTTTGTAACTGAATTTGTGGAGGTCAGTTTAAGAGAGTCCTTAAGGAAGAGCAATGCTTCTCACTGTAACCTCTGGAAAAAAATAACAGCTTTTTATTTTATAATTTTTTTTAAAAAGATACTTAGATTACATAAATGTTACACAAAAAATATGGGATTCCCATATGCCCCACACCTTCCACACCCTCCCACATAAACATCCTTCATTAGTGTGGTACATTCACTGCAATTGATAAACGCATCTTGGGGCTTTGCCATTAAGCATGTACCATGGTTCACATTTTAGTCTACACTCTCTCCCACACAGTTCTGCATGTTATGTGATGATATAAAATGGCTTATATCTGTCATTGCAGTGGCATTGGGGATGATTCTCAAGTCCTGAAAATGCCCCCATATTACAGCTATTTTTTTCCCTTTCCCTGTCCCCCAGAGCTTCCACTCCATATCAGTGTTGTAATTTCTTCCATTGCTAGAATCACAATATAGATGGAGCCACCTCACAGTCTGTATTACACTATTATCTATTTTCCACCTTCTCCTGACCACTTTGTTTTCAGCACTTCTTTGTCCCCCCCCACACCAAAATATTCGATTTATAATTTTGTTTTGTTTTGACAAATTTAGTCATTCAAAAGCTATTCTAAAGTTGGCCAATCTTGTTTGAAGAATTGAAGTAAGTACAGTAGTTATTAGAGGATGTGCTAATTTGTCTCCATAACATTGTAACACATTTTTGTGTCACAGATTCCTCTGAGAACCTGTTAAAAGGTACTACATACTCCCCTGGAAAAAAAATGGGCATGTGTTCATACATCAGTTTTGAGAGAATATGAATAACGTAAAGCCTCTGTTTGAATCCCCTAAAGACCAAAGATTAATGTAAAAAACATCCAGTGCTTAAGGTATAATTTCCTTCTATCATGATCTGGGATTTTGTCAACTTACAACTTTTAAATAAACAGATTGGAGGTATAGATGGAATTGGGGGGTGGCACAACAGACTAAGTAAATTGCTATATTATATTTAAATATATAACATTTCTTTTTATATTTTTACTTGCATATAGTGTGCCTTCCAAGTCATAGAGGCAAAAAAATATATAGAAAAAAAGGTTTTGTTGTTGGTTTTAAAGCCTATGATAATGTTCCATTCTAAATATGAAAAACAAATTCTTGTTGGAAGAAGTGACATTTCAAAGTTCTATAATCATTAACTTTTCCAGGACAAATTTAACAAAGAACTCAGTTACCGGATATTCCACTGTCCCTATTTTCTAAAACCACATCTCCCTCCTCTTCTGCTTCTCTGCTCTATTCCAGGAACATGAGATTTTCAGAACCAGGATAAAACAAATCCCATTGGGGATTACAACCATGATTTGTTCCTAAACCAACTTCCCATTGACGACCTCTCTCACCCGCGAACCCATGTCTAAAATGCTTAAGCTAAAACTTGAAAACAAAAACATGAACTACTGTTTAAGACTCTTCCCCCACCTTTTTAAAATGTAACTTCTAGGAACCAGTGTCATAATGGGTGCTTTTCATAAACTGGAAGATGAAAAAGATGAAAAATAGAAATGGGGATATTTGAGATGTCTTATTACCAATTATCAAAGAACATTCATTTCTTTTTAGTATATGTCATGTACTAAATATTATTAAGTTGTTTGAAGGTTAAAACAGATTATATAGAAGGTATAATTGTTACCTGTTCTATTTGAGCTGGAATATATGGGAGAGATTATGCAGTGAAGAAGTAGGACATATTATATATTTGTAAGTAATATAAATTCATATAAATATGCATAACTAATATGTAATGTATACATATATGCATAAATAAGACATTATTTGGGTGGTAGGGTGGTGTTTGACTTTACATTAACTTAACAAGGGAAGACAAATATATCTTAAATGCTGAGTGACAAACCATGAAAAACCCAGGTCCCAAGTAAATAATAAATAGAAATAAATAATATTGAAGTGAAAATAAATTGGAGCCATGTGTTTAGACTTTACATTCATTGAATAAGTCAAAATAATATCAGCAGCATCATGTCAAAGCTAAGAAAGAATGATATTTGAAGAATGTTTCAGGAAAGTATCACCTTTAAGCTAATTTGAATCATAATGAATCCATGAAGTGTTTTCAAAAATTGAGTAAAAAAAGACTTAAAGTGACTTAAGATGAAACCACAACTAGATTGTCCCTGATGAGGAATATTTATTTTGCTTAAAATAGTCTATAACATTACACAGCACTATGAATTAATTTGCTTATGTTATTCCATAAAATCATCACATATTAATTCCTTTATTTTTGCAGATAAACCCTTTTGCACTTACATCTTCTCTTCATTCATGAAATCATACAGCTTCATAATAATGTGACTGGCTTTATTCTGCTTGGGTTGACCCAGGATCCTTTTGGGAAGAAAACAATGTTCATCATTTTCTTACTTTTCTACTTGGGGACCTTGCTGGGTAACTTACTGATTATTGTCACCATCAAGACCAGTCAGGTGCTTGGGAGTCCAATGTACTTTTTCCTGTTTTGCTTATCCTTATCTGATACTTGCTTCTCTACTTCCATAGCCCCCAGAATGACTGTGGTAGCCCTTTAAAAGAATACCATTATTTCTTTCAGTGAGTGCATAATCCAAGTCTTTTCATTCCATTTCTTTGGCTGCTTGGAGATCTTCATCCTTATCCTCATGGCTGTTGACTACTATGTGGCCATCTGTAAGCCCCTGCACTACACGACCATCATGAGCTGGTGCGTCTGCAGTGTTCTGGTGGCTGTAGCCTGGGTGGGATCCTGTGAGCATTCTCTAGCTCAGAATTTTCTGGCCTTAAGTTTACATTTCTGTGGTCCCAATGTGATTGATCACTATTTTTGTGACTTGCAACCCTTGTTGAAACTTGCCTGTTCAGATACCTATGTGATCAATTTATTATTGGTGTCAAATAGTGGGGCCATTTGTACAGTGAGTTTTATCATGCTGATGGTTATGCTATCATTTTATATTCCATCAGACGCTGAAGGGAGGAGAAAAGCCCTCTCTACCTGCATCTCTCACATCATCGTAGTTAACTTGTTCTTTGTTCCTTGCATATTTATATACACATGTCCTGCAACCACCTTCCCCATGGGTAAGATGATAGCTGTATTTTATACAATTGGAACACCTTTGCTCAACCCTCTGATTTATACGCTGAGGAACACAGAAGTGAAAACTGCCATGAAGAAGATATGGAGCAAGACACTGTTCTCATATGACAAAAGATGAATAGACATTTCAAATCCTTCTTCATAGCTTGGGTTGACCTAGAAAATTGAGTGGAAATATTTTCTTGTTACTGTGGTTTCAAGATATAACCCAATCTTAGAGCATGAGAGTTAGTTCCTTCATAAAAATAGACAATGTGAACATATACACTGGTTAGTATTGAGTTAGTTCTATTTAGAGGAAATGACAGCACCAGGTACAAACATGTATGTTAGGCCAATTGCCTTAGATGTTATTCACTATTGTCTGTCTGCCACTATTGCCTGCCTAGTATTACTCTTGGTTCTGAATTGGTGTTTCTCTGCCCTTTCCAGACTGTTTCCTTTATTTGACATTTCAGTATTGGCATTTCTGATCAAGGACTCAGCAGAAAATATGAAATTCAAATAATTGTAGACATTCCATGTTGAAAGGAACTGTATATATAATCTAGCTTATCTCCCTTCTAAATCACACGTTTATACTTGAAATCTTTACCATGTGTTTACTTAACTCCTTTAAGAACAGGGCAGAACATGGAGAGAAAAAAAATTACTCTTCTGAAGTTCTTTATCTTTGGAAGGCTTTGACTATTTGGATTATGTATTAGTCAGGGTTCTCTAGGGAAATATCTGTAAATATTATGATATTTTATAAAATTGTCTTCCATGACTATGGGAAGGCATGAGTCCAAATTCCATAGGGCAGGATCTCAACTGGGAACTCAGTTGAAGGTTTTAGAAGAATTCTTCAGAAGAAGCTGGCTGACTGAAGTAGAAATGGGAATTCTCTCTTCTGACTGTGGAAATCACCACTTTCCCTTGTTTAGATACTGTGCTATTACCTCATCTGAAGAAGTTGTCATGAAATGATGTTTGTTCTCCTCAAGAGCTTCTTCTTACACCCCATATTGCTTCCAAACAGTTAACCCTAAGCAAATATTAGGAAAGTCCAAGCATGAAAGTGCAATCCCTGTGTTAGAAGGAAGTGGTATACATGTGGAAATTGCAGGACAGGACTAATTAATACAGGGGTATTCAGGGGAACACTTCACATGGGAGGGGATCTTGACTATAAGTCTGAAGACTGAAGAATTTTTGACATTCTGTGACTTGAGGCTTGATGTTCTGACAAGGACATGTGGAGCTCTACACAGGATGATAGCTGTATTCATTTTCTAAAGTTCCTGTAACAAATTACAGCAAACTAACATTTTATTTTATTTTATTTTTACAGCCAAAATCTGTCTTTATTTATTTCTACAATTTATTTAAATTCTTAGATCAAAGATATAATCATATTTACATCTCCAAGATTGCTGTAAGGATTGAAGAAAATCATTCCAACAAAGAATTTACTGTTGCTTTGACTATGAAGTAAGCATTAATAAATTATGCAGACAGATATATAGTTACATGAGTTGTAGCTAGCTAGATAAGTAGAACAGTGTTGTTGTTTCTTTTTTTACTTTTTTTTTTTATTATGGGTAAAAATAAAAATTCTCACAATACATACAAACATTTGCAAAATGATATATAAATATATATGCATATATGTGTATTTGCTTACAAAAATGTTATATATATATATATATATATATATATATATATTTTAAGAGGTGCTTAGATTACCCAAAATATTACACAGAGCCCACTGGGATTCCCATTTACAACATTTTATAAATTTTGATTGATCCCTACATTGGAAGTATGGCACAGGTTTTGCTGGGCTAAAATCAAATTATCAGTAGGTGTAAGTTCTTTAGTGGAGGCTCCAGGTGAGAATCATTTCCTTGGATTTTCCATCTTCTAGAGAATGCCCACATCCCTTTAATCATGGCCCCTTCCCTCCACCTTCAAAGTCAGAAAAGTTGCATCCTTTTAGACTTTTCTTCCACTGTAACCTCTCCCTTTGAATGTCTCTTGTGCTCTTTCTTCCATGTTTAAGGACTCTTGTGATTACATTAAGTCCACCTGCATAATCCAATATAATCTTCCTAATTTATGATAAACTGATTAACAACCTTAATACCACCTGTAATCTTAATTCCCAGTGCCATGGAAACTCATATATTCACAGATTCCAGGGATTAGAGTATGGACATCTTTGGGGCCATTATTCTGTCTACTACCATATCCCTCAGTAAGTGAAATGAAGATGGAGGAAGTTCCTTGACTTACTGTTGAAGAAAGGAGAAGAAGGCTCAGAGCATTGAGAATGTGGAATCTAAAGACAGAGTATCTGTGAGCTGACTATGTTTTCTCAGAGGACCCACAAAACACTTCTTTCACTTAATAAAATAAGGGATGCACTGGTGAGAGAGGCACAGATATTTTTTAGATGTTTTTTGGGAATGATAAATGAAGATGCTTCCTTCGAACTTTGCTCCCTGGTATAAATGAGAATTATGAGATTCTAAAATGGCAGATAGCAACAGTTAATAAATAGTAGAGGCAAACTGAATATAATTATCACAATGACAGCAAGAACCAAGTGCATTCAGGTGCCTTTTTCTACAGGGTTCTATGAAAATGGAAATGGATAATGGTGTTTTTAAGAAAGAGATAAAATTATTAAACTGTACCATCTAAATTGTAAACTATACTGTAAACAATTGACAATGTTTAGTTTCTATATTTCCCCATCTGTATAACAGTTATAACAATGCTAACATCCATTAAAAAAAAAAGGTTTTAATATGGGGTGGGGAGGGAGGAGGGAGGTTGGGTATGTGGGAGTCTCTAGTATTCCATGTGCGACTTTGCTGTGACCTAAAACTTCTTTGAAAATTAAATGAAAATTTGGGAGACACTGGGGAATGAGAGGGGGAAGGTGTCATGGTACACTGGACATCCGATAATACAGTGATAAAAGGAAAACAGAATAATTTTTTTAAAAAAGGATTTTTTTTGTTTTTTTTTCCCATTTTTTTTAATGTCCCAATCTGCTAATTATATTTAATTTTTAGTTTATTTTTCTTCTGTGTTTCATTGTATTTATCTCTTGCATTTAAGTTTATCATTATTATTTCTTTTTCCTATTAATTGTATTTGGTTATTATATGGGCTTCATGTTCAAGGAAGGTTTAGATCACAGAAGGGTTACAATGGGAGCTGCATAGGATCATTGGTGGGGGGGTGTTTGGGATGGGGGATTCATGGGAGTAAGTTCATCTGAATATACATGAAAGATATATAAAATTGCTCAAATGTTCAAGGGATGGGGCATGGTCATGGTGGGTAGACAATCACTCAATAAATGAGGGAATCTGAATTCCCAGCCTGGAGAGCTCTGCCACATTCTCCAAGGGAGCATCAACAGTCCCCCAAGTGCAGGGGCAGTGTCTGGCAAAAGAGAATGGCTCACTGATGGGTTCTTGTTATTGATGACTAACCTTATGAGTCTTTGCTCTTGTAATTGAAACTTAGCCTACTGTTATGGGGTGCCTAAGGGTTGCCACCTGAGAGCCTCTTTGTTGCTCAAATGTGGCCTCTCTCTAAGCCACACTCAGCATATGAATGCATTACCTTCCCCCCAATGTGGGACATGACTCCCTGGGATGAGCCTCCCTGGCAACGAGGGATTAATACCAAGTGCCAACTGGCAACATGATTGGAAAAAGAACTTGAATAAAAGGGGGAAAAGGTAAAGAGAAATGAGTTCATGTGTCTAAGAGACGTCAAAGAGAGTCAGGAGGTCATCCCAGAGGTAATGCTTATGCACACCTCAGTAGGATCTCATAGAACACAAAAGTGGATATTACCCCACACAGAGGGGCTCCTGAGGCCTCTGGAGACACCCAGGTCCTATTTAAATGTGGATAGCCCCAGAGATTGAGGCCTTATTATTGGGCTCTGCTTTGGAATCTGTGCTCCTGAGAGTGACAGAGTTGGACTCAAATAAGTCTTCCCTGCACATGGTCCATCAGTCCCTTCTATTCAAACCTATATGTGATGCTGGAGTTTTTAGGTGTACTTCCAGAGACTGGAGCCTCTGGCCTACCTATGTGCCAGCTGTGCCTGTAATCTCGGTGGAGCTGCAACTCCTAACCTACAGCTCAATGGACTCATCCAAGTCACCTGGCGAGGAGACGATGCTGGGCAACAGCCAACTCAGGGAATGGAGAGGGCCTGCAGCTGCAGGCAGGATAATCCCATCCACTGTATCCATGGGATATAAGCCCTCTCTCACTTGGAGGTGGAGTGGACATCACCATCCCTGTCCCCTCAGGATTGGGAAAAGAGCTATGGACTAGAGTGGACTTAATGGTATTTTGTTGTTGACATATTGTGATTCAAGCAATGGAAGAAATTATAACAGTAAGAAGGAGCTGGTAGCCACTGGATGCTTTCGGGTTAGGGAGGGGAAGGACAATTGAAATGCAGGGGCTTTTTCGGGACTTGGGGGTTGTCCTGAGTGGCATTGCGGCAATGGATGTAGGCCATTCTACATTAGCATATACCATGCAGAACTGTGTGGGAGAGAGTGTGGTCTATTATGTGAACTGTGGTCTTTGCTTGGTGGCAAGGCCCCAGGATGTGTATATCCGTTGTGGGTGATGTGCCACGCTGATGAAGGATGCTTATGTGGGATATTGTGGAAGGTGTGGGAGGTGGGGAACATGTGAATCCCTGTAATTTCTGTGTAATATTTAGGTAATCTGAGCACCTTTTAAAATATATATATATATATAAAATAACATTTATGTAAGCAAATGCACATATATGCATATATATTTATATATCATTTTACAAATATTGGTATGTATTGTGAAAAAATTGATTTTTACCCACAATGAAAAAAAAAAAAGAAATAAAGAAAAAAAAATTCCAACCAAAAAAAACCCCAATGTGGTCTTATAAATAAATAAATAAATAAATAAACAAATATGTATGGAAAAAAAAGGAAAGATAGAGGTAGATGGACAACCAACTAGTATATAACATGACATGACATGTTTAATAATAATAATGAGACTTGATGAGAAAAGTATTAATGTCAGTTACTACAGTGAAAAACAGTAGTCCCTCACCCAGGTGCAGAATTAAATTATATTTCACATCCAAGGCCCAATGATTCAATAGGATGGTGAGTTCCCTTGAGGTAAGACCAACTAAAATATATATCAATATCCCTTTGATAATTATCCAAAGGGATATATAGTGCCTGTGTAACTTTGCATAGGGAAAGAAGAATGCCTATAATTTTCAAGGTTTATTAGATATGACTTCAGAACTGACAATGATAGCAAGGGACCCAAAATGCTATTATGGATCCTCTGGTTAAAGTCAGACATTACAAAGGCCAGGTAATGGTGTTCAGGCCAAGTTCATCTTACAGTGGGAATAATGGGCCCATGGATTCAACTCAGGGTAGTTTCTCCATCTCTGAATTTAGTAGCTAACACATCTTTATTGGTTCTTGTTCTGTAGATTAAGTGCCCATTTGGTATAAATGGTCAAATGGAAGCTCCTGGAACATTCCTTTACCCACCCCAGGAAAGACAGTAAATCAGAAGCACTGTTTCATCTTGGGAGGTACTGCAGAGATTGGTGAAAATACCAAAGGAGTGAAAAATGCAGACGCAACATTATACAACATATTTCTGTCTTATTAACTTGTCTAGTCTCTGAAATGTATGGTGAATGATAGTGGTGCTCCAATCACAGCTCTTTTTCCTAAGCCTTTGACATTTGGTGTGATTCCATAAATATTGCTACTTGGTGAATGCATTTTTCTTGATGTCATGAATAGGGAGGATCAAAATCAGTTCATGTTTTATTGAAACTTCAAAAGTATAGAGTTATTGTCTTTGTAAACTTTCAAATCTCTTTGACTTGTTATTTTGATGATCTCTTGTCATATAGAGTTTTAACTTATTGCTAAATAAAACATCCAAATTGCTGCTCTAATTGTTTTTATGCCTTTTGTGCCATCCAAATTTTTGAAGCCAAATGACTGTTACCATAATTACCGTCAGCACATTGTATTTGATACAACTTGACTTTGACTTTTTTTTTTTAATGCCTAGATTGCATAGGAAAAAGTGTACCTCTGGTTTCTTAAAAAAAAAAAAAAAAAAAAAAAAAACAGATGATTTAAAGAAAACCATGATAGCCTTTCTATCACTTCTAATATTGTTTGCTACAATTCAGGTATATTGATAATTCAGAAATTTAAGCCTAAATTACAATTTTGCAATGTATTAGTTTTCTGTTGCTACTTAACAAATTACCGCAAATTTAGTGGCTTAAAATGACATCCACCTATTATCTCACAGTACCTGAGTGGGCTTGGCTGTTTCTTTTGTGGGCTAAATTCAGTTGCCAGAGAGGCTGGGCTCTTATCTGTTCTGGGGAGGAATCACTTCCAGTATAATTAAGACTGTTGACAAAATTCAGTTCTATGCAGTTGTAGAACTGAGGTCCCCATTTCCTATCTTGTTAGCCAGAGGTCCCTCTTACCTCTAGAGTCTACTCTCCACTTCTTGCACGTGGACTTTCTTTCCCCAAAGCCAACAAAGGGTTGTCAAATTCCTCTTGGGCTTCATAGCTCTCTGATTTCTCCTTTTGCTACCAGCCAGAGGAAAACTCTGATTTCAAAGCAATCTTTTAATTTTATTATGTATTTAGATTTGGCCCACAAACTTGTTGCAACAGAAATGAACATTTCAGGTCATTAGAATCTTTAAACATGATGGCATTTCTGTTCATTATATACCAATCAGAGTCAATTAAACTTTCACGCAGCATACTTTATTATTCAACATCCTCTTCAATCTGACAAATTTATTTTTTCTGCCATTAAAATTTTTGAATAAGAACAAGTGTTACTTCACAAAGCAATGAAACATGACAAAGAACAAATTATAAATTTGAGTACTCAAAAATAACAGGTGGTAGATTTTAGTAGTCATCTCAGAATTTATTCAAATTTTATCAGGATTATAAAAGTATAAAGAGAGTCATACTTTTTAATGGTGATACTAAAATCAAATCCAGATATAGATATAAAAAGAGATACAGGTATTGCCTTAAATTTATATGCAGATTTGCATATATATCTATATAAAGTTATAGATGCTTCTTGCTCTATATATCTTCTTGTAGAGGGGTGGGGGAGTGGCATAAACATATCTGCCTACTTATTGAAATTCATTAAATATAGTGCCTAGGGACTACCATCTATATATACTTTTAATAAAGTAATTGAAAAAACATTGTGATAACTACTGAAGAATAAGTTATATAGAAGTTCACTGAATTACAATACTTGATTATGATTTCTATTTTACTTAGTTTCATTTCATTCATTATATAATGTTTTATTTTTAAATTATATTAAAAATTAATGGGTTTTAATTAACCTAAATGATGGAAGCAATATTGAAATATAATATCCTTAGTAAAGAAACTGTAATATTATACATCATAAAATCCCTATGGCCATCACTCCTTTTGTTCCCCAGAGGTGAATATTTCCTTCCACACCTTTTCCTATTCATTTATGAGTACACTAGTACCGAGAACTACATGACGTTCTTCAGGTGGAATTTTTTTTAACATACAAGTTAGCATATTCTGGTCATCTTCGTGTGCCTTATGGTTTGTGCTCAACATTATATCTTAGTGATTTATCCATGTTAGGTGTGTCAGATAGATCTTACATTTAAATTTCTGCCTTGTTTTCCATAATAAGAACCTATCACACATTATTTACATTCTATTATTATTAGGTATTTATATCATTTCTCCTTTTCAAATTTGAACAAGTCTGAAATGATTATCCTTTTGAATGTTTCTGGAGTTGTTTCACCAGATGACATGCTGATTCCCTGAGCCATCATCAAATTTTGTATCAACAGGCTTTTTAATCCCATTTTCATGAAACTTAAGAATGATAATAAGTATCATTGTTTAAATTTAACTTCCTTGATCATAATGAAGTTGAATATTTGTACATATGCTTATTGGCCATTTTTTTTTTCCTTTCTGTGTACTATATATTGCAATGCTTTACTCATTAATAAAATTGGTTTGCCTATATGTTTTTGATTTGTAGGAGTTATACATATTTACTTTCATTCTGCAACATTTTAAAATATTTTGTTCACATGGAATTTTGTCATACAGAACTATTAAATACATTACATTTTTCTTTATTAATTTGCTTCATATGTTTTAAATTTTTTCCCTGCCCTAAAATAAAAATATATTCCATTAATTGTTCCTCTAATATTTTTTTCTAGTTTTATATGATGCGTTTGTATCTTTGAACCATCTGGAATATATATATTTTTTGTGCCTACTGAGTTAGAATTTTCTTTTCACTTCATTCCTAGATAGAAATTGAAAACCCCACATCAGTTAAACAAACACCCTATATTTCACATAAATTAATAGTATCAGCTTAAAAATAGAATGAATCCCAATATCTTTAAATGTGTGTTTATTAACTGCTTTAGATAGCTTAATGATAATCTGAAAAATTATGTCTACATCTTTGTTCTTTTAAAAAGTTAGCTTAACTATTCTGGATATCAACTATTCTTGAATATTGGAATCAGCTTTTCAAATTTCATAAAACTTTTGTCAGATATTTAATTTTTAATTTTGAATATATGGATTAAATTGGGCATCTTTACTGTATTGATCTTTCCTAAACAAAAATATTGAGGCAGGAGAGAATAGGGACCTAAGGAGGAAGGAAGCAGAGAACCTAATAAGCCACACAAACAGAAACTGAGGCAATGGCCTGCTGACTTCTGTCAGCCTGCTGACTCACACAAACAAATTAGGAAGGGGCAACTTACAAGCACATACTCCCAAGGACTGTATTATCAGAAGGCAGCCAGCAGCATCATTACATGGGAAGGGGCAGAAGGGGATGCACCTCCACCCCCCACCCATTACTTT
>JAKSZT010053980.1:797682-843362 GCA_026826555.1 Tolypeutes matacus
GGGAAGGGGCAGAAGGGGATGCACCTCCACCCCCCACCCATTACTTTCTGGTTACCTCACGCTTCACAGTGACTAGAGACCAATCACCACCAGTCAACATGCTCTATAGAGCTCGTGCAGAGCAGCAAGAGCAAACCACTACTGGACAGCAACCCCTAAAAGAATCAAATCACCCAAAGAGTTCCTAGGCTTTGTCTCAAATATGCCAATCAGCGCAGATGCTGAAGTCCTGCACACCCATGAAACAGGGAACCCCAGGGCAGAAATTCACATTTTCTCCATTGCAAATGCCCTCCTTCATCCTTGAAGGTATACTTTCTGTTCCTCACTTTACATCCTAATAAATTATTTGCTTGCCTGATTGACTTGTTACTCATTTTGAATTCTTTCTCGTGATGAAGCCAAGAACCTGGACACCTAGATACTGTCTTGAATAACAATGTGGTCTATATCTTTACTTGCTACAGGTTTATATATATATATATATATTTTTTTTTTAATAATTTAAAGATTCATTTTATTTTTAAGATCTAGCACCTGAACAAAATTCAGATCTTGTTTTGACCAAGGAACTGTAGTTTGTTTCTCTTTTCTATTCCAACCAGGTGCTGTTATAATTATATATCTTTTTAATAAAACTCAAGGAGGGGATTCCATTTTCAAGGACAGACAGGTGAATCACAGTTATAATAACTTTTAATTTCTAATTTTAAAATTATTATGCCACAGCTCAAGGTCACTGCAACTGGACTTTTGCTTATGTGACAGTGATACTTCCAGAGATTTTGAAAGAAATTACCTAGACGGTATTAAGTTGGGGTTCTTGAATGTTCCAGAAAGTGGACTAAATGACAAAAAATGATAAGAACTTTTCACTCGGAATGGAAAGTGAACATGGAAATAAGATAAAATTCCAGGAAAAAATAACAGCACTAGAAACCCATACAATGGAGAAATGCTTTTCCCCAAAGATCTGACTTTTGTTCTTTGCTTTTCTCTATCCATTATTCTTTTTTCCATTATTTTTGATGTTGCAAAAATGTTCTGAAGGCTCTTTCTGAGATTGTCACCCAGGGGACCACTACTTAAATTACTGAACCCCTGAAGT
Organism: Tolypeutes matacus; assembly: GCA_026826555.1. Classification (NCBI taxonomy): domain Eukaryota; kingdom Metazoa; phylum Chordata; class Mammalia; order Cingulata; family Chlamyphoridae; genus Tolypeutes; species Tolypeutes matacus. The sequence goes on from JAKSZT010053980.1 coordinate 798,791, forward strand.
CTAATGACATTACTGTGGTTTCAGGATTTCTCACATTAGTAGTTAATGGGAAATACTTAGAATATATAGTGCCTTTTCTTACCCTTGAAAGATAAATAATCTCATTGTTGTTTAATGCATGCCAGAGATTTACACACCACCCTTAGACCTAATATTGAAATTATATCTCAAAATTGACATGAAAATAATGTTTCACCTTTTAGTGTCCACTTTGCTATTCATGGTAAGCAAAAGACTTTGGCATTTATTACAATTGCAATTAATTATTTGCAATATTATGGTTATTAAATGTCCATACTAATATACTATACTCTATGAGTAGGTAGAGATAGCATGTATTTTGTTCATTGCTGTACTTCAGGCACCAAGTAGGGTGATGGAATCATTTTTAAAAATCAACATATAATTATAGAAGGAATAATTTTGTAAATAAATCAACAATTTAAAAAATTTTAGTGTACCATGGATATTAGGCTACCAGTCAAAATTATTAACAACACAGAAGAAATGAGACATTAAAACATCACAAAATATAGACCGCATGCTTTGTGCTGTTCTCACTTTGCTTTCTTGCGATTCTCTTGGGAAATTTCCTCATTCTGCTTACCAGGAGGGGCAGTGGCCTCAGCGAGCTAACCATGTATCTTGGTGGTTCTGGCCTATGACTGCTGTGTAGCCATCTGCAGACCCTTTCATTATTATCATGAGCATGCAGGTGTGCTATGTCCTGGTGATGGCTTCTGTTACCTCAGCATTTATGTTTTGATTATCATAGAACTGTCCTTATGTGACCCCTATCAAATAGACTATTCCTCCTGCTAAAACTGCTAAAGCTGGCCTTCACCAATGCTAGTCTGTGTGCTATTATGATCATTACACCACAGGAGTAATGTCCATTTTGACCTTTGTTGCCTTGGTAATTTCCTACATCATCATCCTGTGCACCCTGAGGACCTGCTCATCTGACGGCCTCCACAAAGTCCTCTCCACCTGCGGCTCACACATCACTGTGGTGCTCATGTTCTTCTTGCCCCTCATCTTCACCTTTGTATCCATGGCTGGTTCTGTCAGTGACAACAAGGTGTTCACCCTAATTTACACCATGGTGCCCCCATGTTCAACCCCCTCATCTATACGCTGAGAAACACAGACACGAAGAATGCCATGAGGAAAATGTGGTGCCGAGATAAGCTGTTTCGAAGGAAATGATGCCTCTCCTATCTGAGTGTTTTGATGCATCTTGTTCTTTACACAGAATCATTAATGTTGGCAAAGGCTGCTTATTCAAAAAGATTCTGTGCTTCCATCAAAAGCTGTAAGCCTCAAAGATAGAAGAGCTGTCATCCACTCTTTTTCTCTTACTTTTCTTCTCTGAGCCTGTGTACAAAGGCAATGGATCAAATGATCTTGTCCCTTTTACCTCTGATATTTTTCAACTTATTTTGTCCTTTGTGATTCCAGACATAATGGGCTCAATAAAGATAACAACACATCGAGTTAGAGTCTAGTTTTGATGTGGAACCTGTGGTGATTACCTCCTGGTTATCTAATTCAAGAAGGTAAAGATCAATGGAGATGTCTAGTGTTATGGGCACTAATGGATGGGCAAATGTTAAATTTTAGCATTTATTTTAAGAAGACTGTTGTTGATGCATATGTAGGCCACATTTTCTAGCAATGAATTAAATTAGCTGATTGTGAAAATTTTCCTATTTGGTTTCTTTGAAAAGGAGAAAGGCCTTTCAGGAGTCTGTTTGAGCATGGCTTGTGTTTAACTATTTTTTAACTCTCTTACTATAATTTATCAACAAAGGAGGGGTGAAATGGAATCTACCCAAGTATGGTTAATATATAGGTTAATCTTGAAAGGAATAATGGAAAGGAAGTTTGCTGCACACTCATGTATTTAGAATTTGGCCTTTATGTATATAATAAAAGTTATGTGCTGTCCCTCATGCCCATTCTCTATAGAATGACTTTTTCACTGATCCTTGAAAACTACTTCACATTACATATACAGTAGGCTTTATAAATTTATGAATATATATCAAAACCCCCACTTCCATAATTTGACCCTACTATTCTTGAACCACTCATTTCAATAAAGTTCTGTTAACAAGACATTAAAAAACTCATGGCTTATTCAACAAGCATTTAATTCTAAATTTAAAAGAGTTCATCTAAGGCAGGCTGGATTTACTTGGGTTTAATTCCAGGCTTCACGTTGGACTCAGGTATACTCCATGTAACTCTCATTCTTCTTGTGCAGAAAGATGTTTTATCTTATTCTTTTCAGGTCATATAGTATTCAAAGCCATGGAAGAATTGGGACACAAGAATACTGATAAATGAAATATGCTCACTCATGTACTAAAAAAAAAAAAAAAATAGTAACTTTCTGGAGACCCTGACATGTGAGAAATATTTTAATCTCCTGAATATGTTTAAATAAATAAAAGGGAAGCCATATGGAGGAATACGGAAATTATCTTTACACATTCAGTTGAGCATTTCATGAAAATATTTAAAAAATATTTTATGTTCCAGAGGATGGAAATATAACCACTAGTTCTAAGATACAGGGAGACATATTTTCATTGTTTTGCACTATGAAACAAATCCCTTCATCTGAAGAATGCGAAGTAGTACCATTTATTTTCATCAATGAAGCATCTGTTTCACAAAGTCACATCCCCCATCTTGTGTTGCAGGGTTAGAAAGGTAAAAGTGGCAGCCAACATTGTAGTCATACACCCTATAGAATAAATTGGCATTGTTCACCAAATTTGCCCCCACCTAAAGTGGGGAGTCTGAGTTTTCATCATTCTTGGTCATCGTAAAAAACCCAAAGGAGGCTCTCTTTGCACCTTTGATAGGGCTTGACTTAAAAAGTTTTGTGAATAAGGATAAGTTCATAAACTTACTGGTGGAAACTTGAGTACTATTTCACATGCTTCCCTTCTCAGCTCAGTTCTTAGGGACCTCAGACTTGCCACATCACTAATATTTTACCCCCTTATAATCAAATACTTACTGCAAAGGAATATAGGAAATAGTATTGTGGAAACACAGAGCAGATGGTAGTATACATCAACATGATGAACTTTGGATGCTACTTACTCACAGACCTCTTAAGCTCTAAGAACATCAAATGTCTTGTCCCAGTGTTTCCAAATCCAAATTTCCTGAACAGTGACCATTGCCTGCCTAAAATTCACTATAACTTTTCAAAAATACAGGTTGTTATATGCCTCTTAATCTTGGCTGTCTCAATCAGAATCTCTTGGACTAGATTCTATTATCTGTTCAAAAATCTCTCATGGTGGTTCCAATTATCAGCTAAGCTTGAGAAGCACTAATCTAGCTTTCATTTTAAAGTTAAGGAAATGGAAGACCATGGGCACCGAGTGAGTATATGTTTATGCTTGGACAATAACCATGGATTTGTGTGATCCTTGGGCAAAGTATCTTGAATTCTTTATCATAGCTTCTAACCTAGGTTTCTTGCTGCTTTTGATCTTTCCTTTCTTTAATTCTGTGGTTGTAGCAATATCAGAAAGCATTTCTAAAGCCTTAATTATGTGTAGTCCTTAATGTGAGTAATGTTTATATACACACAAACACAAAGGCATGCCACACACATCACAACAATAACCACACACACAGTAACTGGATAATCTGGCGGAAAAGACCATGGGACAATTACAGAAGGATAGTCAATGATATATTCGTGTGTTACAAGAAAGAAAAAAAAAAAACCAGGTTGTGTTTCATAATGAAGAAAAACAAATCACTGAGGCAAGTATCATTTCCTCGAGAAAGGCATATGTTTGTTTCTCCAGAATGAGTCTCTCTGAAATTAATAGCTGAAAATTGTGGTTAGGTAAATCAAGAAAAAAGTGAGAAATGGCTCACTGTATTCATTAAAGCTGTTTGGTTCAAACATTGGAGGAAATACGGTTTCCCAACCATGCATTACAGTAAATTGTATTTACCCTGAGGATTTGAGTCAGTCACCTATTCTTCACAGGTGACTGTTTTTATTCAGTTTCTTCCATCTTTCTGGTTGGTCACTTTATATTAACAGGGACTCTTGATACAGAGTACAAGTAAGGCTTAGAGTCTAGTTAGATTTATGGGGTGTAAATATTAAAAGAGGTCTTAGAGGTAAATTTGTCCAATGCCCTTATTGTTTTTGTTGCAGCAAAGAAAGTGAGCTTAAGAGAAAGGTAAAGCTTTTCCCCAAGATCAGAGGATGGCATTAGGCCTTTTGTTCTTTTAAACTTGACTTACCTCCTTTACTTTCTGCTCACTCCTCTCCTCTCATTGCAAGTTTACTAAGTTTGGTTATTTTGGTCTCTCTGGTTGGGAGCACTTATATCAGAATGCTTTAGTTCAGACCACTGCTAGTTATTATGTATTCTTTCTTTCAGGCAACATATACAAACTGAGTGTTAATTATGCCCCGATCACAGTTCTAAATACTAGAAAACAGCCTTAAATACTTTGCGTTAGATTTTCACTCTAAAGAAAATGGCAAAAAGATGGGAATGAGGGAAGGAGAAAATGATGCTGAGTAAGGTCATGATAATATTGACTTTAATAAAATTTCCCAGGCCTAGATATTTTAGAAAAATTATCTAATTTTTAAATATTAGATGACTGTAATAATAATGTTGATAAACACTACCTTATTAGTGTAAGGTATATTATTTTTTATACTTTTCCTCCCAACAACTCTATGAGGTTTGCATTATTGCCTTCATTTTGCAGATGAGTTAAATAAGGCTGAGAAAATGTAAAGTCATCAGCTTAAAATATCATTACTTCCAATTATTTGCCATTAGTCCCCCAAAAAACTATCCTGCCCACAGTTTCTTCATTGTATTCTTTGTTTCTGTGTTTCTCAGTGTATAAATCAGGGGATTTAACACAGGGGTGATAATGGTATAAAAGATAGCCACCAACTTATCTTCTGAAAATGTAGTGTTGAAGCACATGTACATGAGAGTACAAGGCCCAAAAAAGATGATGACCACAGCAATGTGGGACCCACAAGTAGACAGAGCTTTGTACCTGCCCTCTGCTCACTGCCTTCTCAGGGACATCAGAAGGACTATATAGGAGATTAGCAAGATAACAAATCTCCCCAGAGAAATGGTCCCACTGTCAGCTGTCACGACAACACCATCAACATATGTGTCTGTGCAGGCAAGATTCAGCTCAAGGTTGACATCACAAAAGTAGTGATCAATCTCATTGGGTCCACAAAAGGGTAGCTGGACCACCAGAGTCACCAGGATAGTGGAGGGTAAGAACCTACCCATCCAGGTCCCCAGCAACATTTTATTGCATCTGTCCTGGTCCATGATGGTCATATAATGTAGGGGTTTACAGATGGCCACTTAATGATCACAGGGTATTACAATAAGAATGAAGATAGTATAACCAAAGAAATGTGCCCCGAAGAGTTACAACACACCCCCTGCATAGGAGATAGCTTTACTCTTGGCTAATAAGTCTACAGCCATCTTGGGAACTGTCACTGAGGAGTAACAACTGTCCACAAGGGACAAATAGTTGAGAAAAAAATATATAGGAGACTTGAAAAGATTGCCAGTGCAAACTTTCAGCATGATAAGGAGGTTTCCCAGAAGAATGACTGTATAAAAGACCAGGAAACAAACTTTTCAACCTCTGGGTTCTCGAGAAAGTCCCCAGAAAATGAATTCAGTTACATTGTTAATTTTTTCCATGGAATTCATCCAGCAGGGCAACTTCCCAAGAAACAATTAAATGATCTTAAAGAAGAACGTAAAAAGGACCAGCAGCATTGTTGCTAAAGCAGAACCAATAGATAATCAAAGTAATTGATAATGGAAAATGTGTTCTTCCTGCTGCTTGGTAGGAATAAAGAATTTGAAGTGAGTATATTCTAATTATTTTACCTCCAAGTGACAGTCAATTCATTCCCTTCATATGAGAAAACAAGGTCCAGAGAAATAAAGCAAATCCTCTGTGAGTCCCTCCCTTTTTTAAAAGGTTTATTCATCTTCCCCCACCCCCAAATTTATTTAGTTTGTATTCTATATAAGGCACTTAACTTACTTCTGAAACAAACTTGTGTTTGGGAATATGGTCATATTTCTATATCAGGAAAAGTTCACCTCTTGTTTGACACTGAAAAGAAAACAAATGCCCACATTTTCCCTTCTGAATAGAGCCATGCCTGGTCATTGTATTCATCGAGACTGAGTGACTTCTGCAGGTTCTCCTACTTATGAAACTCAGATCTTATGTATATTTAAATTATGCTTTCCTACTTGACATCAAGTTTTTACAGTCAGGAAGTAGTATAGTATAGTAAAAAGAGAACCAAAATTAAGCAAACCAAAGTTATACAAACCTGATTAACTGGGCTATAATCTTGGTTGAATAATTTAAATCCATGGGCTTCTGTTTCTTCCTTTGTGAAATGAAAGAGTTTTGATTTCGCTGTTGTCTCTATCTTCTAAGAGTTATTTCTACCATGATATTAAATCACTTGTCAGCTTGTAATAGCCCCATGATTCTCAAAAAAAGAAAAAGGTAGAGATAAGAGAAGCTAAAGTAATAAAAGAAAGCAGCTGGAGACAAAGCAACATCTGTTAGATTTGAAAGGTGGGGAAGTGAAGTCTCAGATAATTTCTTCATCTTCAAATTAGGAGGGCTTGAGGACTCCCCAGGCATTACTTTGCCTTGGTTTTTTAATGATTTGTCTGTTGACTGGAAAACAAGTCAACAGAAAATAGAAAAAAGAAAAATAACACTACCATTTTATCTCACCACTCCATGCATTCTTCTAACCATTCAAGTTTCATGTTAGCTTATATTCATCTCCCAGTTTGGATGATTGCATATTTCTAGAAGAAATTGTAACTGAAAAGTAATTTAAATGGATCTAGGAAAATTCACTGGTAGTATTTCAGGTACTTCTATTGGAGTCACAGGAGTGTATAGATGAGAAGGGTTTGTGGAATAGTTTTTGATTAAAAGGGCTTTCATGGTGCCACGTCAAATAAAAACACAGATGTAACTGTTTTCTCTAATTATACAAGAGGCTCCGATTACACAGTATCTTAGATAATCAATAGGAACTTTACTTGAGGGTACATCTCCTCAACATCCCTGTCAAATTTAGTGTTTACAGCTATGAACTCTGTGCTCTCAGCTACCCCTTTGCAGCAACATTATGCCTTCAACTTCCAGCTTTGAGGAAACTGTGTGGCTGTATGTCCTCAGGTCTGTAAATTAGAGTGGGTGGATTAGTCATTACAGGTGTGCCTCCTCTTATGCAATGAAAAATAATGATTATTACCATTGTGATAGCATAATAATAATTTAGATGTAGAGCTCAAGCCCATTCCTCTGCCTTTACATGCTGAATCCCCTTTGACTTTTCCTTCTGAATATACTATTCCCCACTGAGAGAGCCCTGCATTTTAGAGGAGCTCAAATCATAGCAATTCAACACCTGTGATTTTTTTTGTTTGTTTGAATTTCATCCAACAGAAACTGGGCATTCATGTACAGGATTTAATTGTGACACCATTGTCCATACCACAAAGTAGGTCCTAGAGGAGCCCAGCTTCCACCTTGAATCAAGATCCAACTCAAGAGATTCCTTCCTCCCTTTTCTGACCATCTCAAATATCATGCTGCCTCACTTTCCTTTGAAATGATAAAGTTTATGATTGGCATTTTTTAAATTCACTTTCATGTTATTCTATCTCATAGTCATGAATAAATGCAATTTATTTTTGTACTAGCATCCTTTTAAATTTAATCTTCCCTTATTTCTTTTTATTTTTTATTTTTATTTTTTTTTATTTAATGAAATTTTTTTTAATTAATTAATTTTTTCTTGTGGGTAAAAATCAAAATTTTCACAATACATACCAATATTTGTAAAATGATATATAAATATATATGCATATATGTGCATTTGCTTACAAAAATGTTATTTATATATATATAAATATATTTTAAGAGGTGCTTAGATTATAGTGTCTTGCAAATAAATAATACACATATTCAAAATATAGCAATTTAATTTAATTCATTTTTTCCATAAAATTTCTGTATAAATTAGCTTGTAGAAGAAAAAGTCTCACCAGTATATTCTAGAGCTTCAGTTTTACTGTATTTTTCTGTCTCTTCCTGAGATAATTTTTGAGAGCAGCTGACCGAAATAAAGTAGGAATGGCATGTAAAGAATTGCTTTGTAAATTAGTACCAGAGTATCTCTGACTCCACAAACTCATGGGCTGGTAGGAGTCAGCTTTTGTAGGTCCCCCCTCAGCCTCTCACTTATTGAGATCTACATTTCATGGGATCTTTGACAATAAATGTCCTTTTCCCTGTTTCTTGAAGACCTCTTTAAGGAGAATGATGCCAAATGATAATGACCTCAGGGAAAGCCTTTCCCCAAAGTCTCCCTCCATAGTCAGAACTATATCAAAGACTGAAATGATGTGGGTTTTGTGTGTGTGTTTTAATTCTTTAAAAAAATAAAAATTTATGTTTTTTTTGTGAAATTTAAAATCCAATCAATTCTCATATTAAGTGTTTTAATACTAATCTAAAACATTTCAATAAATGTGATTTATGTGATTATTTATGTTGTGTATCTTACATATTGTGTTAAGGTATAATCACAACCTCTGATTTGGAGATAATTAGGTATTGAATTTGAGTTGTTCCACTCCTTTAAAATGTTCCATTTGATTTGAAAATAGTGGATTCAATAGGGCTACTGGGGTTCACTGTTTTCCTTCTTAATTGAGTCTGTTGATTTCTGGAGAAAGAAACAGGAAAATGTTTCTTTCTAGCCTATACTCATGATTAATTGTAGTGTAAGCTTTCACTCCTCCTTTTCCTTTTTGAGAGTAACCATTAAGATTGTGCTTATTCTTCTTCCTTTTTCCCCCTTATTCTTGCTTTTCTTCCTCTCCCCTCCTACCTTTATCTCCTCTTTTCTTGTCATACGTGGCTAAAACCTTGACAAAAATGAGATGTTGTTTACTCTGTCTGAGGTTAGTAGAGAAAATGAGTAAAAACCAAAGGGCAGCAAGTGAAGGTGAAGTGTGTGGTAAGGTAGTAGAAACACTCAATATGACTTAGTTTATTAGTTTCTTATTGCTGCTGTAGCAAATTACTACAAACTTAGTGGTTTAAAACAACACAAATTAATTTTGTTACAATTCTGGAGGTCAGAAGTCCAAAATGGGTCTCACCGGGCTAAAATCAAGGAGCTGGCAGGGCTCTCTCTGGAGATAATACAGTTTCTTGTTTTTTTCAGGTTCTAGAGGCCATCTGTGCTCCTTGGCTCATAGCCCCTTCCTACATCTCCAAAGACCGCAGCCTAGCATCTTTAAATTTCTCCCTGATTCTGGCTTCTGTTTACTCCCTCTTCCATTTTAAATAACTGTTATGATTACAGTGGGCGCACCTACATAATCCAGGATAATCTCCATACTTTAAACTCAGCTGATTAGCACCCTTAATTTCTCCTTGTTGTATAATATAGCACAATCACCCTTTCCCAAGATTGGGACATGGACATCTTTCTAGTTACTATTCTGTTTACTACACTTAGTTGACTGGGTGGCAAATTCAGTCTGCCTTTTTTTTGTCCACATTGCAAAATGTACTTTTAGATCTAGAAGATTTTTTAAAATGTCTTGGATAAGAGCTCGATCTTATATGTAAATAATTAACTACTAATGCTCATGTATTATATACAGTGGGTAGAAATATGGGCAAGGGAGATATCAGGTGAGAATAATCTTCTCAAGTATAGAAAAAGACAGTTACTTGCCATATGCATATGTGGAAAATATGTATTTTTGAATGATATTGAGTTTTGCTGGAAAGGAAGATGCCCTGTCAGGAACTTTGAAAGTATAAGTTATACAATTACATCTTTCAGAACCTGAAATAAATCTAGATTAGATTTATTTATAGTAAAACCCAAACAATATTGTTGGTGTTCTTGGAGACCATTTACAAAACCAATAATTTCTGTATTTATTGATATGAAAATCTCCATGAAGTTGGTATGAATAAAAATTATAGAAAATAAGGGAAAAAGAGAAACTTTAATGTTTAGATATATAGATTTAAAAGAATTAAAGTCTATATTGTGGAATGTAGCTAAAGCCTTTTTATGAAAAGCTCTCATCATCTTATCAGCATTCTAATGAATGCTTGCAGGTTAAAAATAATCTTTCTTAGTATATGAAAAATATTTTTTCATATAGAAAATACTGTGTATAATTAAAAATAATTTGTATAGCACATAATGGTAAATTTTAGGGGATTTGAGGGTATCAATAGGTGACAATAAAAAGGTTTACATTATGCTATATAATGAAGTTTTATAAAATTTTAAATTAAATATATTCAGACATGGTAAATGAGAAACTGAGTTTTTTCAGTGAACATAACTTTTAATATAAATTTGTATAGCTAATATATTTGCTGTGGTAACATGAAGTTATGTACACCAGTAAAACATGTTCTTCAACTTAATATATTTCTGTGGGTGGGTGTGAACCCTTGTAAATAGGAACTATTGGTGAGGCTTTATAGGGAAATTTACAAAGACAGAAAGTGAAAGGGAGCATCAGGAGTCTGGAAGTCAAAAGAAACAGAGAAAGAAAGGAGCAGCAAGGACAAGCTGCCATGTGTATTGTCATGTGACAGAGAAACCAAGGACCAAGAATCCCAGCAGTCAGGCCCAGAATGCCACAGTATCTAGGGAGAAAGCATCACCTTGACAACACCTTGATTGTTAACTTCTCCTGTTGTGTAAGACATCCTGTTAAATGGTTTCTGACTTTGCAGCCAAGAAACTGAAGCACTTACCGTCATTTTATAACTTTTTTTTTTTTTTTTTTTTTTTTTTTATATCATGTGTTTTATTTTATTTATTTTTTTTTTTTATTATGGGTAAAAATCAAAATTCTCACAATACATACAAACATTTGTAAAATGATATATAAATATATATGCATATATGTGTATTTGCTTACAAAAATGTTATTTTTTATATATATATATACATATATTTTAAGAGGTGCTTAGATTACCTAAAATATTATACGGAACCCACTCGGATTCCCATGTTGCCCACCTCCCACACCTCCCACCACATCCAACACAAACATCATCCTTTACTCAGATTTATCGATAGCCTACATTCTGTTCCACTTGTTTCTTTTTAGCCCTCCCTCACTTCCTTCCTTCCCTCCTTCCCTCCTTTCTTTCTTTCCATTTATAAATACAGATGTACTGTTTTTCTGAACATTTTGAGGGTAAATTGGTGGCATTGTGTCCTTTTACCCATAAATGTTCCCAGGTATCTTTTCTAAGAACAAAACATTCTTTTGCATAACCACAGTAAAATTATATTTTAAAAACCCAGGAGAATTTTATATTGGTGTAATATTATCTAACTCAGTGCAAATTCATATTTCATGAATAGTCACAATGATGCTCTTTTCAGCTTTTTTTTTTTTTTTTTCTGAATTAAGGATCAAATCCAAGATCATACATTAAAGTTTGTTATTATTTCTCTTTTGCCTCCTTTAATCTTGTAGAGTTTCTTGTTAGTTTTTGGCTTTAATGGCTTTGATAATTCTGAAGCATATAGACCAGTTCCTTTGTAGATTAACCCTGAATTTGAGTCTGTGCCTTGTTTCCTTATGATCAAATTCAGGTTATGCATTTTTACATGGAATAATATAGAGGTGAGGCTGCATCTTTACTGATAGTATAATAACAACAAAAAGAACTGAACACATATAGAAACTCTATTTGTCCCTAAAATGATAGAATAATTAAAATTTATAGTTTCTCTTTTCGATAAATCATTTTCGGAGGGAGTGGTCACTTCAAAATTGTCCGTTGGATGGATATAGCATCCCAGAATTTTCATTAAAAATTACTTAATTTTCCCAGGTTTAATTTCACTATATATACTTTTGAACCATACAAAACCTTTCAAGTTTTTTATTCCCTGTATTGGTTTTTCTTACCCTGTTATCCTACCTATAGTTTCCATTTACATTTAGTTTATTTCCTCACTATTTCCTCCTTTCATTTATTCATCTGGAATGCAGATGACCATGAAAAGCTGTATAATATGTGTATGCATGTGTTGTTGCTATGGAAGGGTAGATTTGATAAGTTTATTATGGGCTCATACATTTTCAATGTCTATTAAATACAATGCCTTCTTCATGTGTGACTCCAGTGTAGACACTGCACTTCTCAATCTCACAGAAAGCAAAAAAAAAAAAAAGTGATAACACAGAAAACTAGTGGCATTTTACTGAGTTTATTATTACATTATTTTTCATAAGAGGACATGTTGTTATTGCTAAGTTTTGTGCAATTAAAGAATTAGAAGCATCATTTGAAATTAAATCAAACTCCTAACGGTCACTAAAGATGTATTATTCTTTATTAGAATGAAACCATTGAATAAAAAAGCTCATGATATAACCCATGACAGATACAGCCAAGGTGCTGCTACTAATCTGGTCTGCCCTCCAATGGACCAAATTACTTTTAGCAATTCTAATTGGGAATCTATACAACCTCTTTATGAGGACAGCTCAACTCGAGAGAAAAAGTTGCTTCTTCTTGACATTGGAGACCAATATCACAGGCATTTTCAAAATTTCTATTGTAATTTCATTCATTTCATTGACACATCTTTAAATTAAATCTTATCATATCTTTAAGTGGCTGCAAACCAGATTCTTCTTTTCTGCCTTTCATTCTCATAAAATATATTGTTTCTTTGATGTATTTTTATATTATATTTATTCTTGATTATAAACATTCTTTTACTTTCCAAACTTAGATTTTCAGCATTCTATTGTTTCAGCTCTTATACACCAATCATAGTGAATATCTAAAGGCCTATTGTAATACTATATTGAAAGCATCCCATAAATAATTTTCTGGTTACCTTAATGCAAGCATCAAGTAAGAAAAAAATGTTTTATAATATAAGTCCATTTTAAAAAATATCTGATTAAAAAATATAGAAGTTTGTAAAGACAAACTTGTGATAAAATTGAATAGATCATTTTTGTACACTGTGTTACAATGCCCTACAGGCATTCGAGAGGAAGTGGATACCTAATAGGAAATGTGTTATAGATGAAAAGGATTTATTTAATTTATTTTTAGATACTAACATGCTTGAAATGCTGTTATTAAGTAAAGATCTTTCTTCTTAATAAATCAGGGTGCAGATTCAGAGTTAGGAAAATAAAGTTTATCGTCATCAATGGCCAAAAGGAGCTCTCAGGAAAAGAACAAGTCACAGTGATGTCAGGAAAGCCACCAGGGTGAGGTCAGGGCATAGAAAAAACGCAAGCAATTCAGCTGCATTCAATATAAGAGTCAGGCTTATACCCTAAATACAGTATGATTTGAGAGGCAGAAAATACAGAGAGAGGAGTGACTCTTGGGCCATAATTACTTGAATTAATGGGACACTCATCTTTCTCTGATATATAGAAAAAAATGGGCGTTTAACTTGTCTGTGATCTAGAAAAAATATCAGTCCATGACTTTATATATAATTGCATGGTCTTCCCACAATAATAAGATACTATCATATTTGATGTATGTACTGAGTAAATAATTGGAAGCTCAAGTCATCCTTTGACATCTGAGGTAATTTTAATACTCCATATATTTTTCATGGCATTTTTTCACTTCTGCATTCCTTAGTGTATAGATGAGTGGGTCGAGAAAGGAGTTCCAATGGTGTAAAATACTGCTACCATCTTGTCAATGGGGAAAGTGGTTGGGGGACGTGTATACATGAACGTACATGGACCAAAAAATAAGATGACTACGATGATGTGAGAGGTACAAGTTTAGAAGCCTTTTTTCCTCCCTTCTGCACTGTGATTTCTCAGCAAATACAAGATTACAATGTATGAGATTATCAAAAGCATGAAACTGCTTGAGCAAATGGCCCCACTATTGGAAACCAGCAGTAGGTTGATCACATAAGTGTCCATTCATGCAAGTTTCAACAAGGGCTATAAACCACAGCAATAACGATCAATCAAATTGGGTCCACAAAAAGGCAATCTCAAGGCCAGGGCAATCTAGCTGTAGAATGAATGAAAGAGCTTATCCAGACAAATATAACCAAAATGATGCAGACCTGTCATCTCATGATGATTGGGTAACATAAAAGCTTGCAGATGGCCACATATCGATCAACAGCCATGAGGATGAGGACAAAGATCTCCATGCAGCCAAATATATGTAGTGCAAAGACTTGTGTCATGCACTCATTGTAGGATATGATTTTCTTTGCAGTGAGAGCATCCACAATTAGCCGACAGGCTGTGGAAATTGAAAAGCAGGCATCCGCAAATGACAAGAAAAATAGGAAGAAGTACATGGGGCTTCCAAGTGTGGCTGAACTTGATGGTCACAATAATGAGCAAATTCCCCACCACAGTTCCTGCATAGAAAATTAAGAAGATTACAAACACCATTTTCTGCCTCAAAGGGTCCTGTGTCAATCCTAGCAGTATGAATTCCTTTACACTGTTATTTTGCTGCATCGTTTCAGTCTATTTCAGGAACGCACAGGTTAGAAATAGTTCATCTGCAAGAAGATAAATAAACTTATAAAGTAAACACATTTGGAGCTGAATATATACTTGATCATGGAATTTCCCCTTATTGAGGATCATCACCAACCATGTATTGATTTTTTTAATGAAATTCTAACAATTTACCAGATTGCATAGGATAGATCAATAGGAAAATAATGAAAAATTAAATGATCTTTGGTCATAATAAATAATTTGTGGATTTGGCACAAGTACATATTTTCCTGATCTGAATGTCTTTTTTCAGTTTTCAACAGGACCTTTAATATTAGGGATAGTGTGTTACAAAAATAGGGAACACCTATGCATAGTTTTCTTCAATGAGCTTTCACATTTCTTGAACCTGGTAACCCAATATAAAAGACTATCTTAGCAATATTCTCAACTCTCAATGAATGATTGCATAAACATTTGAGAGCATCTTCCTTAACCAAACTTATGTGCATACACACACACAAATACACATGTATGCATAGGCAGATAATAAAATTAAGATTTCAGCTTATCAAACAATTGTTGGGTAATTATGAGAGACAAATTATGCACTTAACAACAAGCCAAAAACCAGTCATCCTGATCCAGAATAATCATATTTTATCTGTTGCAGTGACTAAGTATAAGTATATTTCCTTTTATTTTACCTTTCTAATCGTTCTAGTTGTTTACAGTTCTAAATTCAACTCCTCGTTCAACTTTGTAGTTTTTATCAGTCTATGTTGCTCACAATTATATTCTTCCCCGTCATTATTTTTCTGACTCCCTCATCAAGATTTATAAGATACAAGGATACATTGAGAATATCTATAGTAAAGGAAAAGGGGATGGGGGACTTTGCCCTAAATTAGAATATTCTTTTAAAATTCAAGTTTACAGCTTAAGCACCAGGTATTTAGAAAAGAAGCTCAGGATGCTGTAAGTGATATAGCTTAAGCATTTAAATAGAATTTTTTTCATTAATATATTTGAGTGTACCATACTCCTACTTCAAGGAAGAGAAAGAAAGAAAAAGTGAACTAATATTTTTTATATATATAACTATATACCAGACACTGGGAAAATTGTTTTATGTATATTACCACATTGATTTCCCCATATAATACCATATGAAAAGCAAAAGAGGTATCCACCTAGTAAAATTTATTTCAACAC
This sequence comes from Tolypeutes matacus, assembly GCA_026826555.1. NCBI lineage: Eukaryota > Metazoa > Chordata > Mammalia > Cingulata > Chlamyphoridae > Tolypeutes > Tolypeutes matacus. The sequence continues at coordinate 814,639 of JAKSZT010053980.1, forward strand.
AAAATCCTAATTTTTTCACATATAAATTGCACAATTCAGTGTTAAAAAATGATTGCACAAATGATTAATAGGCAAAAGAACCAATTTTAAGACCCTTCTCTTTTTCAAAGGATTAAACATATGAAAGATAATCAATTTCATTCATAATTAAATACATTGATAAAATTACAATTAGATATATTTTTCATCTATTATATTAGTAAAATGATATTTTGATGAATATTTGTTAACATGTAGTGCTGGCAAAGATGTGAGAAACCATCAATCTTATATATTTTGGTAGGAGTTTAAATGGGGACAGTCTCTTGGGGATTATTTTCAATACCTATAATGTTACAACTTCACATAGAAATCAGGCCAGTGACCCCATTTCCTACAGTGATCCCATTTATGTACTTACTCAAAGGTACATAAACAATAATTTTGGCCCTTTTCATTGAACCAAAAAAATGAGAAATAAATGTCATCAGAAGGGGATTGAATAAATCAGAGATGATACCTTGATGCAAACATTGACAAAAATGAAGCAGATACTTAGGCAATGGTCTCTAAAATATATTGTAAAATGATAAATCTTTATATAAGTGCCCTGTGTTTAGAAAGTGGGGAGGGAAATTACATTCTAGGCATCAGAGATGAGAGGAAGCGCTACTTTTTGAAATGTTCCCTTCGGTGATATTTGCAAATTCATTATAATCATGCACTACATTAAAAAATAAAGCTTTTTAAAATCTTATCTTAGGAAATTATTTGATTACTCATATTCTTTTTCATATCACTGAGACCTCAAAATTCTTTTCTGACATAGGAAGGAAGAACAATAATATTTTTAGGGCAATATTAATATTCAGGAGCTTAAGAAAGAGTGAATCAGATATAGGTATTTCTGGAAGTCAGTGCTCTTTATATCATACACCACCACAAGGTCATCAACTATAGGTTCATTGGCATTTGTGGAAGTTTTCCAAATGTATATTTTGTCAAAACTCATAAAAAAAAAGAAGTGAAAAATTGTTTGCAGTTTCTATCAATGAAGTATGGCACACATTAGAACAAAGCAATATAAGGACATGGATATCTGCCTATTTGTTCACTGCTGAATTTATGCATCTAGAATAAAAGAAGGTACTTGCAGGTGTCTGGCAATTTGATGTAATTATGAATTCCAAAAATATAATTGGATCATGCATGTAAACTGATCTGTTAATTTGGGCATGATTAAGTTATGTTTAGGGTGTTGAATGGGCCACGTCTGTAGGGCATTGAGCCCCACCCCTTGGTGGGCTGGGGAATCGAATATAAAAGGCAAGGCAAAGGACAGAGGAGGCAGTTTTTGAGAAGCAGTTTGCATGTTAGAGTTTTGATGTTGGAGAGAAGGACCCAGGAGAAAAGAAGTAAGCCATTCACCTGAAGTTTACAGCTGACCTTGTGGAGGAACCAGAAGAGCTAAGCCCAGAGAGAAATGCAGCCCCGGGAAGAGAGGAACCCATTAAGCCTGAACCCTGCAAATGTCGGCAACTGTCTTGCTCCAACACGTGGCAATGGACTTTGGTGAGAGAAGAAACTTAACACTTTATGGCCTGGTATCTGTGGACTTCTACCCCAAATAAATACCCTTTAAAAAGACCAACCCATTTTTGGTATTTCACATTAGCACCCCTTTGGTTGACTAATACAGTACTTAATTAAAATTTTAGAATGAATGAAAAGATTGAAGAGGCTCTCAAATAGGTACAATACTATACTGTCCCACACTATTTTATACTTACTTTCCACTGAGGATATGGGAAGCTTGCAAACTACTATAGCCATGAAAAAATCATTACCTTCATGAAATACTTCCTGGAATAACCAAACCGATATTATTTCAATTTGCTTGTCCCTCTCACTACTACAAATAGCCCTTACTTACAGTGCCCATAGCCATCAAGAACTGACATGCTCATCTTTTATTTCTAGCTTCTCACTTTAAATTGTAAATCAGTCCTAGAAAAATGCCTGCACTTTCTCTTTCCACAGTGCATTTTATGTATTGAACACTTAACATGGAATTGAACAGATTTACTTTCTCCGAGTATTAATAAATTCAAATAAGTTATTCCCCCAAAAAAATTTTACCAGCTTTTGTGCTGATGTTAAAATATTCAGTTTCCCTCTGTTATTCCCAAGGTAATCTGGAAGTCACTTACTCAGATAAGAAGGAAAAGTGCTTCTAAAATGCTGTCTGATGATTCTGTAAACAGTATCTCTTTGATCTCACAGAGAGGCGTAAGTTCTCACCAGCTTGCTATAAGGCCAGCTAAGTCATTTTCCTTTTCATCCCACACTTTCTGAAATCCATTATGCAAGACTTTAATTGGGAAATGCCCCTTTTTTTGCCTTCCCTTGAGGAGTATTTAACATGAATGATGTAAAATATCTGTACCTGGGGAAGATCATTCTCTAATGTATCCCTTCCTTCCCAATTAAGAAACATGAGCCATATGTGAAAAAGACATTTATCTTTCAACTTGCCTTCTTACATTTTGGGATAATAGGTGACCTATTTTTTTGCAATTGAAGTTATTAATTGGGCCCTAAAATACATGGTCATACAGTGCACAGATCACAGTTTCCAAAACCATTGTCCAATAAAAGGAAATAGGACTGTGGGGAGATTTGCTTGACTCGAGTTCTGTGACAAGGAATGTAAAAGATAAATAGGAGCATGCTGCCAGAAAGTAAGGACAAAATGAAAAAGAAGCCAAAACAACTCACAAAATAAACCAAAAGAACAATGAACACAGCACATATGTACGCATAAGCAGTCATGAGGAGACAGCAAAGGTCCACAGAAACCAACTGATAACTCTCAATGGCCTAAGCTAGAAAAATCTGAGCAACAAAATAAATAACACCATTTTGAACATTAATCCAAATTATAAATTAATATCCATGTGTCTATACTGATATAAACAAATGATTTAATAAAAAATAAATACATGGGGAAGAATAGACAAATCTCTCATATAGAACAATTCATTCTAAATGATTTATATAAATGCAACATTCTCAAGGAGGTAGAGCATAACTCTCCCTTTTATAGTTGGGATGCACATAGTGACTTCTTTCCAAAGAGTACAGTATGGAAAATAGGGGTGAGGGGAATAACATTGTAGTGGAGAAACCTGACATATACTTTCCTAAGCCAAGCAATCAAGTTTAACATCAACAGTGGTTAGTTAGATTGACAGTATATACCCCTGATATGATGTTATGAAATGTAACTTTCTCCTTATCCTCTTTCCCCAAATCCATAACTGTTATCTAATCATTACAAAAACTTCCAGAAAACCCTGAATCATTGATAACATCCAAAAGGTTTGTCCTTTCCTCCTTAGTACAATCAAGGTCATGAATAACAGGGGAAGTTTGAGAAACTATCACTATCCAAAGGTGCCTAAGGAAGCATAATGGTTAAATATAATGTGATAACGTGGCTGGGATTCTGGAATTAAAAAAAACATAGAAAAAAAAGATGTTTGTTCAAACTAAGGAAATGTGAATAAAGTATGGAATTTAGTTAATAACAGTGTATTAGCATTGGTTAATTAATTGTGGCAAATATAACACATTGATGTAAGATGATAATAATAGGTAATAATAGGGAAACTGAGTGTGGAGTGTATGGGAACACTCTGTAATGTATTTGCAACTTTTCTGTAAATCTAAAAATTATATAAATAAAAAATATTTTTAAATGGTTAACACAAATAACTCTAGTTGTACTTCAATCAGTTAATCAAATACTTGATGAATACCATTATACATAAAACTAAGGTCTAAATGTCAGGGTAAATATCATTCCCTAAGACATTAGTTTGTAGAGAAGAAAATATTCCTTCTACTTGTCATCTGTAATTTTACTAACATAAACTAAGGAAAGGAGAGGAAAAAGGTACCTGGTATCTTTGGTATACGTAATATGTAAAAGTTACTATAATAGAAAATTAGCATGTTAACTCTAAAATATGCTCCATAACTCTTTAAATCATGATTATTTCACTTAATATCTAAGTAAAGTGAGATTTAGAAGTACTAAGCAATTTGTCTTAATGAAATAACTGAAGAAAAAAAATGGTGTAATAAGTGTAAAACAAAAGCCCTTGGTTTTATATTTTTATTTAATTTATTTATATATTTATTTATTCATTTATTTTAATGGACTACTTTTAGAGAAGTTTTTGATATAAAGAAATATTTTCCAGAAAAGAGTTCCCTATGCCCCTCCCACTTTTGCTCCTATAATTAACATCTTGCATTAGTGATACATTTATTAGAATTGATGAATACTTATTGATACATTATTGTTACAATAAATCTATAGTTAACATTATGGTTCACTCTTTGTGTTGTATAGTTTTATTGGTTTTAACAAGTGCATAATGTAATTTTTCCACCAATATCATACAGAATAGATTCACTGACCTACAAATGCCCTGTTCTCCACCTATTCACCCCCTATTTTATTTTAAATAACGTAACTTGGAAGTATTATGTACATTTTTCTAATGTAAAGGATATTGGATTAACATTTTTTTAAAATTTAATAAGTATTTATAGACACTTTTATGTTCAATTCCGTAAAATTATCCTGTGACTTCCAGTAAGCTAGAACAGAGTTAGGACCTAGAAGAAATGATATCTGAGTTGAACCTTGAAAGATTAGTAAACAGTTAACAAGAGTAAAGAGGAAAAGACATTCCACAGAGAGGGAACAGCAAAAATGTTCTCACCCTTTTATTTCCTTATCAGAGCTTTCTAAGCCCATAGATTCAAATGCACTTCATAATAGCTCTTTGTAAGTCTGCTTACTCTGCCCTATTTATCTTCTAGCTGACATTTTCCTCAGTTCCTTTTATTTTTTTTTTCTCCTTGGTTCTTTGATTTGATTTTTCTCTATCTTTCCAGGTATTCCTGCCTAAAAAATAAACAACAGTTTTCCCTGGCCATTAAGGTTCATAGCCAGGAGCCAGCTCTGCCCTTTTACAATTCATAAACTTCCTTTTCCATTTGCTCAACATCTGTGGAGGCCACTCTACATTTCCATATAGAACACTCTGGTGTATGATTCACAGAAACAATATCTTTTTGGTTCATTAAAAAAGACTAAATGAACCACTGATAACATCAAGGGAATCTCTGTGGCTAGTAAATATCCTTGATTTAGTGAGGAGAGGGTCCACTACAACCAAGCTGATATCATGACATGTATCATGCATATCGCTTGAATTTTCTTTCACCAAACTGAATACCGATTTTCTTTGAATTCTACAGTCTGGTGCCAATCTCAACCTTATCCACAACATGGGGTTTTAGTTTCCCTTCCTTTTTTCCCTGAACACTTTAGTGCTGCCCACTTTCAGTCTCAGTCTGAGAAACTAGAACCCTCTAAAATTTACTGATTCTCCCACTCAGCATGGAGATGATAGACATCATCAAAGTACCAAAGTATCTGACAGCACTATTTGAGGAATGACAGTAATTTAAACATTAACTACTAAAGATGAAGTAATAAATAGAGCTTAGTCATGAATGTGGCTAAAAATGTATTTGGGAATCAGGTTATAAAAAGTGATGTGTATTATCACCTCATTATGTTGTGTATAGAATATTATCAAAGACTTGTAAATGGGTTTAATATAGAGAAGAGATTTAAGGTGATCAAGCACCAAGCAGGAAGAATAATTAACAGTTACTTTAAAACCCTCAGAAGAGAAAATATATCTGAATAACTGGGGCAGTTGAAAAAATGAAGAAAGGGAAATAAAAATAAATGTTTCTAAGGATATTTAGGAGGTAAAATTCCTCTAGATATGGGGGTTATATGTAAAGAAATGACAGTGTTTTATTACAGAATGTCGCCTAGGCTTCTGGCAAGTGGTATTTTATATATCATTACCATTATTACTTTTGTATGTCCTGGGATATGTGTCAAGTAGAAAAATCCAAGACAGAGTCTAAACTATAAGGAAAAATTCAGAAACATATTGACTTGGATACATGCATATAGTTACTTGCTTTTCAATAAAGGTGCAAAGTCAATTCAATAGAGAAAGGATAAGCTTTTTAACAGATGTTGCTAGCGTGAATAGATATTCATGTGTTAGAAATAACATTAGATTCCTTGAATGAAGGAATGACCGTTGATGAAAGACAATGGCAAAATAATGAATCATGGTACACTACATACAAAAATATAAAACTTCCAGATGAGTACATAGGAGAAAATATTTCTGATATTGGATTAGGCAATGACTTCTTAGCTATGAATCAAAAAGTATAATCTGCAAATGAAATAAATTAGTTGATTTCAAAATTAAGAATTTCCTTGAAACAAAGGTAATTAAAAAAGAACAAAGCACAGGCAGAAAGAAATAAACAAAAATATTTGAACAGGCACTTCACCAAAGATATACAGATGGCATGCAAGAACATGAAAAGCTGCTCATTAAGGAAATGTAAATTAAAACCCAATATGATGCCACTACACACATATTAGAATATTTAAATTTAAAAAGCCTAATGATTCCAAGTGTTACTGGGGTTGTAAAACAACTGGTATTGTCATTCAGTGCTGATGGCTATGTAAAATTACACAACCACTTTGAGAAACACTTTAGCAATAGAATACCACACAGAAAATTCTAGAAAATTTTGAAGTTTTCAATATTCTCAAATACTATTGCAAATCGTGTCTTTCTGTTTAAATTACATTTTTGGTTGTTTGCTGCTGATATGTAGACATGTAATTGATTTCTGTACATAAATCTTATGTTGCTCTATGTAACATGTCATTATGTTGCTCTATGTAACATTGTTTCTCATAATACATGTAGATCCTTTGCATTTTCTGCATGAAAGAGCATGCCATCAGCAAATACGATTAGTAGTATTACCTCTTTCTTATCCATTTCTTTGTATTAATTTTTATTATCTCACTGTGCTGGTTAGAACCTGCATCATAATATGGTGACAGCATCTTTGTCTTTTTTTGATTTTTTAAAGAGACTGTCTCATTTGTATTTAATATTTCCCCCCTTTGGTCAATGTCTTTTTCCAGATGCATTGCTAGTTGGTGCTTGGTAATAATCCTTGGTACCAGGAAGGCTCATCCCGGGGAGTCATGTCCCATGCTAGAGGGAAGGTAATATGTTTATATGAAGTTTGGCTTAGAGAGTGGTCAGATTTGAGCAACAATGAGGCTTTCAGGAGGTAACTCTTAAGCAATATATAGTATTAGGCTAAGTTTCAATTTCTCAAGGAAAGGATAATAAGAACAATCATCAAATCAATGGCCTGGCATAATGGACTGTCTTCCTTCATTAGGAACAACCCATGTACTCAAGGGATTCTTGCTGTTCTATTAGAGATTGTAGCAGGATTCCCCAGGAAGGGAATTCAATATTCTTTCAGTTATTGTGTGAATCTCCACCCAGTGAGACCACACCCCATGAACACTTGAACATATTCATATGCCTTAGAGTTATGCCCCAGGTGCACCCTTCTCCACACACCCCTCCATCACCAACACTATGCAACAGTGATTCCCCACTGCCACAGTTGTGAACCTTCTGTGATCTAAACCTTTCCCAAAATAAGCCAACAAGATAACCAAATAAAATTAATAAGAAAATGAAATAATAATAGTTTTTTAAATTACAAATAAAGTACAAAAATAAAAAATAAAAAAATTGAAATAAAAATTTTTAACTCTTTCATCACTGTAAGATATGTTATCTTGTATGTACAGTGACTATTTCTTCCACGTATTTCCCAAATGTCTTTTTTTTTTTTTCATTTATCTTCAAAAAACCTTTAGGTTACAGAAAAGTCATAAAGAAAATATAGGGAGTTCCTATATCCCCAATGCCCTCCCCCTCTTCCATGCTCCCCTATTAATAATATTTTGCATACAGATGGTATGTTTGTTACAATTGATATACAAATATTGCATTTCTACTAACCAAGGGCAATGGTTTACACTATAGTTTACATTTTGTACTGTACGCTTCTATAGGTTTTTTAAAAATTTTAAATGGCTTGTATCCATTATTGTAAGATCATGCAGAACAATTCTAATGCCCTAGAAACGCCCTATGTTCCATCTATTCTATTCTTCCCTCCTCCACCCCTCAGAACCTATGGTAACCCCTAAGTTTCAATATTTGAAGAATAAGATTCATATACCTTCCCCCCAACCTGGGATATGACTCCCGGGGATGAGCATCCCTGGCAACGAGGGATTAATACCAAGTGCCAACTGGCAACACAACTGGAAAAAGACCTTGAATAAAAGAGGAAAAAGGTAAAGACAAATGAGTTCAAGTGGCTAAGAGACTTCAAAGAGAGTTGGGAGGTCATCCCAGAGGTAACTCTTACGCACACCTCAGTAGGAGCTCATAGAACATCTAAGTGCCTATCACCCCACACAGAGGGGCTCCTGAGAGCTCTGGAGACACTCAGGTCCTATATAAATGGGGATAGCCCCAGAGACTGACACCTTATCAGTGGGCTCTACTTTGGAATCTGTGCTCCTGAGAGTGACAGAATTGGACTCAAATAAGTCCTCCCTGCACATGGTTCATCAGTCCCTTCTATTCAAACCTATATGTGATGCAGAAGTTTTTAGGTATACTTCCAGAGACTGGAACCTCTGGCCTACCTATGTGCCAGGTGTGTGTGGAATCTCGGTGGAGCTGCAACTCCTACCCTACAGCTCAATGGACTCATCCAAGTCACCTGGCGAGGAGACAACGATGGGCAACGGCCATCCCAGGGAATGGAGAGGGCCTGCATCTGCAGGCAAGATAACCCCACCCACCATATCCATGGGATAGAAGCCCTCTCTCACTTGGAGTTGGAGTGGACATCACCATCCCAGTCCCCTCAGGATTGGGGGGAGAACTATGGGCTAGAGTGGACTTGATGGTATTCAGTTGTACACATATGGTGATTCTAGCAATGGAAGAAATTATAACAATGAGGTGGAGCCAGTGGCCACTTGACACTTTTGGGGCAGGGAGGGGATGAGTAGTTGAAATACAGGGACTTCTTTGGGATTTGGAGGTTGTCCTGAGTACCGTTGTGGCAACGGATGTAGGCCATTTTAAACCAGCACACACCACTCAGAACTGTGTGGGAGAGAGTGTGGTCTATGATGTAAACTGTGGTCTAGGGTTGGTGGCAAGTCTCCAGGATGTGTAAGTCCATTGAGGTTGTGGACCACACTTGTGGGAGATGTTTGTGTGGGATGTGGTGGAAGGTGTTGGGGGTGGGCAACATGGGAATCCCAGGAGGTTCTGTGTAGTATTTTCGGTAATCTAAGCACCTCTTAAAATATATTTATATATATATATATATAAATTAAAAAAAAAAAAGAAGTGGAAACAGAGAGATGGAGAGGTGAGGAATTTTCTTGTTTAATGTTTGTCATTTTTTGTTTACTATTATTGTTGAAATAATGAAAATACTCTAATAATGATTGAAATGATGAATGCACAACTATGAGATTATACCAAATACTATTATTGTACACATTAAATGAATTGTATGCTTTGTTAATATGTACCAATAAAATAGATTTGTTTAAAAAGAAAATATTCATAGTTACTTGCAATAATATTGAGGGCTTGACATATTAGTCTGTTTTCTTTTATTAGCCACTGCTTATGTTCTTGAGATTTTCTTGTCCCTCTAACTGAGAACATAGCAGGGGTCCCCAGGATGGGAGTTTAATATTTTCTTGTTTATTATATGGGCTTCCACCCACTGAGGTACACACTATGACAAGATGAACACATATATATTCCATAGACTCCTGCCCTAGGTGCACCCTATCCTGGCAGGCATCACCATCCCAAAATCCTCAAGATTGGGGAATGAAGATTTATTATTCTATTATAGACATTATTATTCTAGCAATAGGAGAACTTTTTCATTGATATGAGGGCAGTGACCACCAGAGGTTTTGAGGGGAAGGAGAGGGAAGAATAGGTGTAACATGGGGGCATTTTATGGACATTGGTGTTATCCTGCATGACATTGTAATGATGCATACAAGCCATTATACATTTTGTCATAATCTATAAAATTGTGCAGGGTAGAGCATAAACTATAATGTAAACTATAGTCCATGGTTAGTAGCAATGCTTCAATATATGTGCATCAATTGTAACAAATATACCACACTAATGAAAGATGTTGATAATGTGGGAAAATGTGGGAAGGCAAGGAAGTAGGGCAATGCAAATACCCGACATTTTTTATATCACATTTATGTAATCTAAAGCTTCTTTAAAAATTAAAAATTAATTTTAAAAGAGGATGTTTTATTTCCATTCAGATCATGTTTTATGTGAGGTTTTAAATAAACACTATTTTTAGTGGTAAGCAAGATCTACTCATATTTTTTAATATAAGAAGTGTTTTGCTGTGAAATTATGTAACTTCATCACATGATTTTTCTGACTAATGAAATAATTGATTTTTCACATTAAAATTTCTGATTTTGTAGATAAAATTTATCAATGATCTAAATAATAAACCAAGAAAGCCTAGGGTAAAATTAACTTGGAATTGGAGCATTAATTATTTTTTTTAATAAGCAAAGTAAGAGTAGTTGTGTTGGTTTGAGTCTGTTATGTAAACCTTTGAAAATTATGTTCTTAAATTGAATCTATTGTGAACCTTTGATTAGATTATATCAATTAGGGAGTATTTGATTAGATTGCACCAGTAGGGTTTAGCCAAGGGTGGATCTTAATCTTCTTGCTGGTGTCCTTTATAAACAGAAGAATAAACCACAGGCACAGGAAAAAAGGCTCAGTGCCAGAGAGAAGCCTCCAGAAGTTGAAATGAAATCCAGGAGAGGGAAAAGCCACAGATGTAGTAGCCTGAAAAAGAATTAACAAAGAGGCCCAGAGGAGAGGGAAGAGATGAACAAATGCTGCCCTTGTGCCCAGTCATGTGCCTGATCACTCAGTACATCTTGAGTGGTCACAATTTTTGGCAATTTGTGTGCAGTTTTGTGTGTGTGTGTACAGGCATACATTTTTGGCAGCGAGAAAGTAAGCCAATAGGAGAAAGCATATCCACCATTGTGCCTTGCCATATGGCAAGAATCCAGGATCTCCAGCAGCTGATCTTTGGAGAAAGAGCTTTGCCTGATGCCTTGACTCAGTCATTTTCATAGCTTAGCAACTATAAGCTTTTAACCTAATAAATTCCAATTTTAAATGCCAACCCATTTCCAGTATATTGAATTGGCAGCCTTTATCAAATTAAAACAGTAGTTTTGCTCCTATTTTGCTAACACTTTTAGAGTCTTAATTTTAGAAGGAAGTGGACCAATAATTAATTTTCCTTCCTAGTAACAATAACCTGGCAATATTAAATATTGCTATTTTGCTTTCTATCCTTCTAGGAAAGATTTTGTGGAAGAGTGATGTTTTAGTTTGCCAAAGGGATGCAGAGTACCAGAAATCTATTGACTTTTATAAAGGGCATTTATTTGGGGTAAAAGTTTGCAGGTCCAAGGCCATGAAAAATCCAAACTGAAGCACCATGAAAGGTACTTTCTCACAAAAATCAGCTTCTTTTGATCCTGGCAAGTTGCCTCATGGTGAAGCAAGATGGTCACTGATTTCTGCCCAGGTTACAGGCTTCACCACCAGCTCAATCTTTCCTCTTTGAGCAGTTCCTTGGGCCCAGGCTCTTGGGTCCATGATGAAGGGATCCTGTAGTTCTCTTTCTCCTGGAATAGAGCTTATTTCTTTCTGGGCCTCCTATATCAGTCTTGGCTATTTCACTCTTCTGAAGTTCAGCTTTGAGCTATCAGACATATAGCAGGTCTGGGCTTCTTCTTGAGCTGCTTGATGGGCCCAGCCTCTTGGAGCTTCATTTTTAAGCAATTCTCTCTCTGACACAGCAGAATCAAATATGGCAGTTCCCTTTCTTCTCTGTTTCTCCCTGAAAGTCTGTTTATGTCAGACCCAGCAAGGGGGTGGGGACTTAACTTGAAGTCACTCCTTACTGACAGTCCAATTGAAAGCCCAAATAAAACTTATCAAGTAATCTAATCAAAGGCTCTTCAACTGAATTCAATGCAATCAAAAGGTATCACATCCAGAGGAATAGATTAGCTTGCAAACATAATCTTTCTCCTTTTTGGATTAGTGAAAAAATCTCAAACTGCCACAAGTAGAAAAAAATCTATTTTTTTCAATATTGCAAACATTTATAAACCCATTTGTACCTAATATTTCCTATACGTGATTTTTTAAAATTAATTCTGTTTCTTATAAGTTACAAACTATCCAATTTTTATAATTTTTTAAAGTTACTTTGATAATAGATTTCTCCTAGAAACTTACCATTTTCTCTACATTTTAAAAACTTGGTATTTGTTGCTGGTAATATTATATACTTTTATTTTCTTTTTTAATAATAAACATCATTTTTATATCTTGGAAAAATTGCACAAAAAATATAGATAGTTTCCATATACCTCACCCCCTACTATAAATACACACTTCATTTCCCCTATTATTAACATTTTACCTCATAGTAATTTGTAACAATTGATGAACTAATATTACTGATTTTTTACTATTAACTAAAGTCTATAGTTTACATTAGGATTCAGTTCTGTTTTACAGTTCTATGGGTTTTGAAAAATTTGCAATATCATAAATGGACCATTATGTTATCATACAGAATCTTTTCATCACCTTAAAAATTCCCTATGGTGGACCTCTTAATCCCTCCCTCTCTCATCATCTGTGGCATCCATTGATCTTTTTACTATTATTATGGTTTTGTTTTTTGAGAATGTCCCTCTCTCATCATCTGTGGCATCCATTGATCTTTTTACTATTATTATGGTTTTAGTTTTTCAGACTAGTTTCTTTCACTTAGCATTGTGCATTTAAGATTCCTATATGTATTTTCTAGGCAAGAAAGCTCAATTCTCTTTATTGATGAATAAAAATTCATAGTATGAATGTACCACAGTCATATCCACTCACCTATAGAAAGGTATCTTAAGATGCTATAAACATTTGTGTGCAGGTTTTTGTGCGGGCATATATTTTTAACTCCTTTGAGTAAATACATTGAAGTTTCATTGATGAATAATATGACAAGTCTATGTATAGCTTTGTAAGAAACTGTCAAACTGTCTTCCAAAGTGACTGAATGATTTTATATTATCAATAGCTATGAGAGAGGGCATTCCTGTTACTCCATATAACAGCATTTGAGGTGACTGTTTTGGATTGAATCCATTCTAATGAGTGTATAGTGATATCTTATTGTTGATTTAATTTGCAATCCCTGATGATATTGATGTTGAATGTTTTTTTGTTTGCTTATTTTATCATCTGTGTATTTTCTTTGGTGTGATCTCTGTTTAGAGTGTTTTGTAACTGTTAAGTTTTAACAATTTTTAAACAGTTTAAATTGTTTTAACAGTTCTTTCTATATATTGTATACAATTACTTTGGATTGTATTTCCCAAGGAATACGCTCTACCCACTGAGAAAACTCAGGTAGTGGTAAGACTCTCCACAGTCTCCAGGTCACAGGCTCAACCCTCAGAGAACATAGGGTTGGTGTCCAGACTCTTCCCAATTCCAAGGGAGTATCTTTCACCCTCATTTAAGACTGGAAAAGATTAAGAACAATTCTGATTAATGTGTGTCATACCTTAAGTGAAGTAGCATCAACAAAAAACTATACTTACAATGGTAGCCAGCCATAGAAGGGATTAGATTTAAGAACATGCTTTTCTGATGTACATTCAATTTCAAACCACAGTCATACTCGAGTTCACTGATTCTTTCTTCTGCTAGCTCCAACGGCTGTTGAAGCACTAGGGGATTTTTAATTTCAGTTATTTTGGTCTTTAACTCCAGTATCTTTTTTGTTTCTTTTTATAATTTCTATCTTTGTTTTAATCGTCATTTTGTTCATTTTTCATTGCTCTGATATTCTTTAATTATTTCTCTGTGTTTACTTAATTCTTTGACCATATTGAAGATCAACATTTCTAAGTTTTTGTATTGCATTTCAAAGGTATATATTCTTTGTTGATATTTTCTGAAATTTCATCTTCTTCATTTGTATGGGCCAGCATTTCCCGTTCCTTTATTTGTTTTCTAATATTTTGTTACCTACTGAACACTTTAATATTTTAATATGTTCGCTCTGGAATTTAGTTCCTAAACTCTATGTTCATTAAATGTTTATGTAGCTAGTGATGTTACATAGATTTCCATCAGTGTCTGTTGCAAAAAACACGGTCACAGTCTTAGCAAATTTGCTTGTTGTCATATTGAGAGTTTATCTCTCCTACCAAAAAGGTCAGCCTGAGGTGAAAGTGTGTGGTCTTCTAAGTATTTTCTGAACTTGCATCTTTTTGTAATCATGCACTGCGGACTTAGGAATTTCCCCATTTAAATGTATCCAAATGCCCCCTCTACTCCCTGTGGGATAGACTTTCTACCTCTTCTGGTTGCTTTATTTTATTCATGGTGTCAGTAATTATTTGTCCTAGGTTGCTTGATTTGATTGTTTCCAAAATATATTTAGGTGTCCACAAGCTAAATTGTGGGACAAGTTCTTAGAAGGGGATCCAGAAAGTTTCAGTCCTTCATGCTGCCACCCAAAAGTATAAAAGGGGCCACATTACTCATTTGGAACAGGGCCAAGAACCCACAATTATAATACTAACTCCACTCTGCGCCAGAGAGGAATGGATGAGGAGCAAGTAAGGCACATGTGCTTCCCTACCACTTTTTTCCTATTAGAGAAGTTGTAGGTTTACAGAAAGATCATAAAAAAAATAAAGAGTTCCCATATACTTACCCTAATTTTTAACATTTTGCATTACAGTGGTACCTTTGTTAAAATTCATGAGGGAATACTAGTATAATTATAAAATTTGCTATAGCCTGTAGTTTATATTAAGGTTCACAATAGTATTTCACAGCCCATTTTAATGTGTTTGTTTTTTTGTTTTTTTTTTCATTTTTATTCTAGCATCATATATATCATCTAAAATTTCCCTTTTAATCACATTTGGATATGTAATGCAGTGGTGTTAATTGTAGTCACAGTGTTATGTTACCACAACCACTATACATTGCCAAGACTTTTCCTACACCCTAATCAGTAACTGATTCTATTCCCTGCTCATATTCCCTTTATGTTGTGATTTTTTGATGCAACAATCACCAAGTTACTGCTATCTTCTACTTGTTTCCTGGACTGCTTAGGAAGATGTCTCTGCCAGGTTTTGTTAGTTGTTCAAAGACTCTGTAGGAGAATGTAATCTTGGAGCATCTTACACCACCATCTTGATCAATCAAAAATTAAATCTTCTTTTCTAATATGTGTGTTCAATTTGATACATTTCTCTCCATATACGATTTTTTTTGTATCCTACAAAGTTTCATAGGTTTTATTTTCATTGTCATTTAGCTCAAAATATTTTAAAAATTTCTCTTGAGACTTCTCTGATTTATGTGTCATTTAGAAGTGCTGCAGTTTATCTCCAAATATTTGAAATTGTCCAGCATTATTTCTATTATGACTTATAATTTGTTTCCATTGAATTCTGATAGCATGTTTTCTGTGATTTCAATTCTTTTAAAATTTTTGGTATGTGTTTTATGGCCCAGGATGTGGTCTATCTTGGTGGATGTTCCATGTGAACATGAAAAGATTGTGTATTCTTCTGTAAGTGAATAAAGTATTCAATTACTGTCAGTTAGATCCAGTTTATTGATGGTCTGGTTCAGTTCAGCTACATCATTGTTGATTTTCTGCCGATTGGATCTCTGTATTACTGACAGAGAGTTGTTGAATTCTCCAACTATAATAGTGGATTTGCCTATTTCTCCTTGCATTTCTATCAATTTTTATCACATATTTTGATAAACTGTTGTCAGTCATATGCAAAGTAAAAGTTGTTATGATTTTTGGAAAATTGAATCTTTTATATTCGTGTAATGTCTTGCTTTATCCCTATAATTTCATTGCTCAGAAGTCTACTTTGTCTGATACTAATAGAGCCACTGCAGCTTTCTTCAGATTAGTGCTAGCATGGTGTATCTTTCTGCATACCTATAATTTTAGTCTATCTGTCTTCATATTTAAAATTAGTTTCTTTATATTTGTCACTGTTTGTCCCCACTCTGACAGTGTCTTTCATTTAATTAGTATACTTAAACCATTCACATTTAAACTTATTATTGAAATAGTTGGATTAATATGTTCCATGTGTTTGTTTGCTATTCCTTTTCCTTGTCCTTCTTCTTTCTTTTTTTTTTTTTTTTGGTCTTCTTCCCTTTTTTTTTGCCTTATCTGACTTCAATGGAACATTTAACAAGTTTCCATTTACTCTTCTCTGTTCCTTTTTGGTCTCTCAATTACACTTAAAATATTTAGTGGGTTCCCTATTTTTTTAAATATATATTTACTGTTAATTTCGGTCCACTGTCAATTAGCATTATAAAATTTCAAGGGTAGTGCAGGCACTTTATAGCAGAATATTCTCAATTTCTCCCTAGCATCTCTTTTTAACATTTCTAACATTCATTTCATTCATCCATAAGCTATAATCATCCAATATACTTTGCTATTATTAAGATGAACAATTTTATTTTACCTTGTTTATTCTTTCTAAATATTCCTCCTTTCTTTATGTAGATCCAATTTCTAACCTATATCATTTACCTTTGTCTAATGAACTACTTTAACATTTCTTGCAAAGTAATTCTACTGTTAGTAAATTCTCTCAATTTCTGTTGGTCTAAGAAAGCTTTTATTTCTCCTTTACTTTTGAAGGAAAATTTACTTGTGTGGATAATTCATGTTAGGTTATTATTTTTTTCAACACTGAATATTTCTCCTCACTCTCTTCTTGTTTGCATGATTTCTAAAGAGAAGTCCAATGTAATTTTTTTCTTCTTCCTCTATAGGTAAGTTACTTTTTCAACTAGATTTTTTTACAGATTTTCCCTTTCTCTATTATTTTCTGCAATCTGAATAAGATATGCCTAAGTGTGGATTTTTTGGTATTTATTTGGCTTGGTGTTCTCTAAGCTTCTTGGATCTGTGGTTTGGTGCCTGATATATTTTGGAAAATGCTCAGGCTTCATTATTTCTAATATTTGTCTGCCCTTTCTTTTTTATTCTTTCTAGTATTCCCATTACACATATGTTACAACTTTTTAAAATTTTCCATAGTTCATGGATATTCTATTTTGTCTTTCCCATTCTTTTTTTCTCTTTTCTTTTCAGTTTTGGAAGTTTCTATTGATATTTATTTAAGCTCATTGATTTTGTCTTCTTCCATGTTCAGTATTCTGAAGAGTCTATCAATGGCATTCTTAATAGTTGTTGCAATATATGTGATTTATAGTATTTCTTCTTGATTCTTTTTTAGAGTCTTAATATATCTGCTTATATTACCCATCTGGTCTTCCGTGTTGCTTGATTTATGCATTAAAATTGCCAGCATATTAATAATATCAATACTGATAAATATTAACATATCTGACTCTATTTATGATGCTTACTGTATTTTTTGATACTGTGAGTTTGCCTTTTTGCATACCTTGTACATTTATATATATCGACATGATATATTTTATGAAATAATTGTGGTAAATGGGTATTTAGTGTGAGGTTTATGTTTTCTTGGCTAGGAGGTGCCTGTTTATTATTTGCTGTAGCTATATGTGTTAGAGGCTAACATTTCCTCTCATGTCCTTCTTTTGGTCTACCCTTTGTCTTTTCTGAGAGATTTCCTCATAAATGGGGTCCAAACTTTGCAATTCTTTTCAGCTGTAATTAGGTGTTATTATGCAGGAGCCTTATTGATGTGGAGGTAAATATGGCTGAGAGAGATGCAATCTACAATACAATGTTAGGTCTCAGGCTTTTAGTGAGCCTGTGCTCTTGGGCTGTGACCTTTATAAATATTTCTCAGTTCCCCTCTAAGCATTTAAAGGTGCAAGAATTGGGTAATTTCTTTATCCCAGGATGACTATGATCTGGCAAAAAGCCATTTAGGCTAGTCTCTGGTAAAGTAATTTCCCTTGTTTTCAGGCATAAACTAAGAACAGACTTCTCTGTCTTGCTTTAAAATATTTACATATCCACAAGCTTCTTGGAAGCAAGGATGGAATTTTTCTTTGAAATTGCCATTGATAATTTGGAAAGACTTCTGGAAATAAGACTCATGATAGTGTGGGTGTCGCCTAAGTCTGGGTCACTAGAAGTTTTAATCTCTCAAACTAATGCATGCTTAGTCTACAGAAATTTATCAATTATCCTTCAAGTATTCCTACCTGATTGTGGCTCTAATGGTGATTTCTGTTCAAGTACATTGTGGTTTCCTCTATCTGCCCATCTCTACAGTTTGGGAGGCAGTCATTTGCCTTGCAGCTTCAATTCTCTGAAGGATCTAAGAAGAGTTTTTGATTTTCAGTTTTCCAGCTTGTTTTCTTATTGTAAAGATGATAGTCATAACTTCAAGACTTTATATGTTGGAATGGAAGCTGGTTTATTATAAGCATATTTAAAACTTTTCAAGGTAGTTTATTTCTCATAATAACTGAGCTATTTAGCATGATAATATGTAAATTTCCAATTGCCTTTGGATCTGGTCTGCACCCCACTAATGGGTCTCTAGCTCTGTTTTGACAACATAAACAGGGAAAGTTTACAGATATAGAATGAGTTGAGCCAAATATCAAAGAAAAGCTGTGGAACAAAAGCATTCACTGTAAAATCCTAGGCAAGAAAGAGGAATTGACTATCAGAGTAAACGCACCAACATAATCAGATGCCTAGACATCAGCAATAAAATTACAAGGCATAATAAGAAAGAGGAAGTAAAGCCAGCCTAAGGAACAAATTAAAAATCCTGATGAGAAACAGGCTTTAAAACAACTAATCAATGATGTTCACACAAATCCCCTAAATCAGTGGAAGGAATTGAAGGAAAATACAGCTAAAGAGATAAAAGATATTAAGAATACACTGGATGAGCATAAAAGAGAATTTGAAAGCTTGCAAAGAAAAGTAAAAGATCTTTTGGGAATGAAAGACATAATGGATGAGATTTGAAAATACATTAGATGGGGGAAATGGGCAAGATGGAAACAGAGTAGGGACATCTAAGAGTCATCTCATCTTACTGGGTAGTGAGTTACCAGCCATGATATATCTAAATCACCTGTTGGGGGAGGAGGGGGAACTCTGGAGCCCAGAATAACAGCATACACCATTCATGGAAGAACAGCATACAACAGAAGAACAGCATACACCATTCAAGGGAAAGACTGGCCATCTGCAGTAATGATTCATGAGTAGATCTCTCCACATTGTAGAGGCTAATGCTTAGTCCTGACTGGTGAGACAGGCCACTTCAGAAACTACTCCATGGCTGGAATTGGAAGCTCTAGTTCCCAAAAACAGTGGAGGAGGATATGGCCAGGCACCAACTATAGCTATTTATTAGAAATTTAGGCTAGCAAAATTCCAATTCTAAGTACAGCTAAATTTTGAACATGTCCAGGTCAGAAAGAAACAAACAGTCTCCATTTTAACTCTGATTCCAGCAGGAAGGAAAATGGGACTGATTGAAAAACAAAGAGACTTCCTAGACAGTAAGGACTGGCTCCTTTCCACAAAGGTCATTTTACCATCTTAACCTTGATAGCTGAAAATACGCTTACTAAAATTTTTTTCACTTTAGCAGCTCTGAAAATTCTAATTCACTAATTGAGCTAGTGTCTTAATCTAATTTTAATCTAATTTTAGAAATTTACTCTTTGCACTTGGTTCACTGAAGGTTATTAACCAGACTTGCTCAGTTTTGTTACAGGAATAAGATAATGTCTCAAAGCAAAACCAGAGAGAATGGTGTCAAGAACATCTTATAATCCAGTAAATCTGTAGCTTTTCTCAGAGACAAAAAACTTGATATGATTGACTGGTGGGCTGGGAAAGGAGCCATGAAGATCTTACTCCTGCACAACAATATCTAAACCTTGGTTAATTAGCTACTAAAACCAAGGACAAGTTTGGTGTGCTTGAGACAATGAAAGACTGAGAAATTGCACATACCCTGTTCACAAGATGCCAGACATCACTTGTTTTTTGTTTTGTTTTGTTTTTCTCCTTTACCCTTCAACTTTGCCTTTTAAAAATCCCTAGTGTCCATTCTCAATTTGACCTGACTTTGGGAAGATTCACTCAGTTCCTTGCTTGTGCACTCACAATAAACCACCTTTTCACTGACAGACATGGTTCTCCTCTGTGGTGCTGGATTGGGTCTGTCCTTCCATTGGAAATAGTCATGCTTATGATAACAGCCTAGGCTCCAATGCCACCTCTGGCAGGGGAGAAAGGTGGGCATAGAGCCACGAATTTCTCTGGGCAGATGCAGACATTCTCAGTCAGTAAAGCTTAAAGTGTCACCCAAGCCTGTCTCCATTCTTGCCCCTGGTAGGGGAGGAAAGTGGGTGGAGATTCATCAGTCTCTCCAGGAATCTACAGAAAGTTTTGGCCTGCAGAGCTTAGTTTACTGCCTATAACCTTAACTCAATACCTGCCCCTGGTAGGAAAGGAAGGTGGGCTGAACTTCAGTATTATCTCCAGCAAATGCAAGCAGTTTCAGTCTTCATGGCTTAGATTACTGCCTGCACCATTGGCTCCATCCTTGCATCCAGCAGGGGAGGACTGGGAGGAACTTCATCTTTCTCTCCAAGAAAACCTGGAAAGTTATAGACAGCATGGCTTAAATTAGCACATGAACAGTTAACTCCATCCCCACTCTTTGAGAGAGAGGTGGGCAGAGCTTCATCAGTTTCCTGGGACAATGTGAGCAGTTTCAACCTGATGACTCAGAAAGCAATTAGTAGTCTCTGTCTCAATCCTACCTCAGGCAGGGGAGGGATGACATATAATTTAGAGACACAGTGTCCTTTCCAAGGGTCAGGCAACAGCTTGTCAAAGTGTGTCTATTTCCCAAGAAAAGGGGCAACAAAGCCCAGCACAGGTTGTGGTAGTTGATTAGAGATCTCAGCTCACAGGGGCTGGGATGTCTGCCACAGTTTCATCCTGGTACATCTAGCAGTCTCATTCTCAACTATGACACCATAAGGACTAAGCTAGCAGAGAATTTAAGAGCAGCATTACTTTAAGGATTCAGGGAACATCTGGATAAAACATGCCACCTATAGGGCAAGAATCAGATGAATGAGGAGCTGAAAAATTTTCATTTGTTAAAAACAATCTAATATAAAGTTCCAAAATAAGTGGAACCAAGTGCCAAAGAGAAGCTTAAGTAAAAATCCTATCAATAAGAAAGTCCTAGACTAAAGAGAGAAAGTGAGGCCAGAATAATGAAATCAAGAAAATCAGATGCAGAGAAACTAGCAAAATAATTACAAGTTATATTAAGAAACAAGAAGACATGGTCCAGTCAGAGGAAAAAATTAAACCCCTGGAAGACATATAGGGTTTGAGAGAACTAATCATATATGTTCAAATAAATTACCTTAATAAATTCAATGAAATGGCTGAAGAGATTAAGAATAGTAAGAAGACACTGGATGGGTACAAAGAAGATTTTGAAAGCATGAAAATAAAATTAACAGATCTTATGGGAATGAAAACCAAATTAATGAAATTAAAATACACTGGGCAGACACAACAGGAGATTTGAAGAGACAGAAGAAAGAATCAGTAAGCTAGAAGATGGAACATCTGAAATCTAACACACAAAAGAACAGGTAGAGAATAATGTGGAAAATTTTTCAGGTTCACTGGGAACTGAGTGAGAAGATGAGATGCATAAACATATGTGTCATGGGTGTGGCAGAAGGAGAAGAGAAGGGAAATAAGCAGAAGAAGTATTTTAAGAAATAAAGGTAGAAAATTCTCCAACTCTTTTAAGGATATAGATATCCATGTCCAAGAAGCACAACATACTCAATCAGAATAAATCAAAATACATCTATTTTAAGACATATTCTAAACAGAATGTCAAATGCTAGAGATGAAAAGAAAATTCTGAAAGCAGGAAGAGAAAAGCAATTAAACATATACAAAGGATTCTCAATAAAGTTAACTGCTGATTTCTCATCATTAACAATGGAGGCAAGAAGACAGTGGTATAATATATCTAAGATAGAGAAAGAAAAACTGCAAGCCAAGAATTTTATAGCTAACAAAATTATCCTTCAAAAATGAAGGTGAGTTTAGAATATTCACAGATAAAAAGTAACTGAGAGAATTAGTCACCATGAGACTGGCCTTACAAGACAAACTGAGGGGAGTGCTGAAGTGTGAAAAGGAAAGACAGGAGAGAGGCTTGGAAGAGAGTCTAGAAATGAAGTTTGTCAGTAAAAGTAATTAAAAGTGTGAAAATAGAGGTACAAATAAGACATGACTGATAGAACACAAAAGAAAAGTGGGTGAAGTAAGTACTGCCTTTGTTATAACATTAAATATTAATGGACTAAACTCCCCAATCAAAAGACACACACTGGTGGAATGGATAGAAAATTATGAACTATTAATATCCTGTCTACAAAAGACTCACCTAAACCCCAGGATACAAATAGATTGAAAGTGAAACACTAGAAAAAGGTATTTCACACATATTTTAACCAATAAAAAGCTAATGTAGCTATACTAATATCAGACAAAATAGACTTCAAATAAGACACAAAGAAAGACAATATATATTATTAAGAGAGACAATCCACCAAGAATAAATAACAATCATAAATATATATGAACCTAACCAGGGTAACCCCAAATACATGAGGGAAATGCTGACAAAACTGAAGGTAGAAATAAACATGTCTAAAACAATAGTTAGAGAATTCAATACATCACTCACATCAATAGATAAAAGTCTAGACAAATGATCAATAAGGAAATAGAGAACTTGAACAATTTGATAAATAGACTAGAACTAACAGACATATACAGAACACTGCACCACAAAAGAACAAAACACACATTCTTCTCAAGTTCTCATGGATCATTCTTCAGAAAAGACCATATGTTGGGTCATAAAACTGGTATCAATAAATTTAAAAATATTTAAATTATACAAAGTACATTCTCTGATCATAGTGAAATCAAGCTGGAAACCAATAATAGGCAGAAGTCTGGATATGCGCAAAGGTATGCAGATTAAGCAACACACTCTTAAAAATCAGTGGGTCAAAGAAAAATTTCAAGAGAAATCAGAATGTACATAAAGATGAATGAAAATGAGAACACAATATTTCAAAACTTGGGATGCAGTAAAGGCAGTACTGTGAAGAAAATTTATAGCTCTAAACAACTACATTGGAAAAAAAAGAGCTAACAACACAGACCTACTACACACCTGGAGAAAGTAGAAAAGGAATAGCAAATTAATCCCAAATCAACCAGAAGGAAATAAATAACAAAGATTATAGCATAAATAAATGAAATTGGGACCTCTTCAAAAAAAGAGAATAGAGAGGATCAATAATACCAAAAGTTGGTTTTTTGAGATCAACAAAATTAAAAATCCCTTAGCGAAACTGATAAAGAAAAAAAGAGAGCGGATGAAAATGTTAAAAATCAGAAATGAGAAGGGGGCCATTACTACTGACCACAGAATTTAAAAAAAAAAATCATAAGATAATTTTATGAACAACTGTATGCCAACAAACTAAACTACATAGGTAAAATGGACAAAATTCTAAAATATGCCATGACAGTTTGAATTAGGTGAATTCCAAAAAGAGAAAACATTTTTGAACTAATTAATTTCTTTGGGCATGAGGCCATTCGTTGCACTAAATTCAGTAAAGAGGCCTTTGATTAGATAACTTGAGGGTTTTTGACTGCACATCATCAATGAGGCATGGCACAGGCTGGGCTTCTGCCCTGTTGCTAGGTCTCATACAAATGGAGACACCAAATGTCAAATATTCTATCCCCTAACCACTCATCCTTATGAGACCAGTTTTCCCAAGTGAAGGTGCAGAAAATATGGTCAGAGCTGGCAGAACTGGTTCAGAAAATGTCTTAAAAGCCCTCTATTTCTCAGTTTGACTTCTGGCTTACACCAGCTTAAACAGCTTGAGCTTCCCAACCCCAAATAAACAACTTCTACTTTTGCTAACAACACTTGTTTTTCCATGGCATTAGTTGTGGCTGTCTGTTCCACTGGTGGCCCCCAAAGAACTGTGCCTCCTGATAGTCATGCCCTGGTGATGTGGAATGCCCTTCTTGTACCTGAGCTGGGTCTGTGACTTGTTTTCATCAGTAGATGCAGTACAAGTGATTTTGTGACCATTCTGGGCCTAAGTCCTAAGAAGGCCTGACCACTTCTGCTTTTGTGGTCTTGAGAGCTCTGAGCATCCACGTAAGAGGTACAGCTACCTTGCTGGATAGACAATTTGGAGAGGCCACATGGAGAAGGAGAGACCCTAAGAACCACACGCCGAAAGAGACAAGCCTTGTCATGCCAGTGTCTCTATCAACCTGCCAATTCCATGAGTGACCACCAGCAAGACTAGCAGAAGAACAAAGAATTCAAGTGAGCCCAGCCAAGACTGCAGTACAGCAAGCAAATAAAGAGAGATGTTTTTTTCAGCCACTAAATTTTGGGGTTGTTTGCCAGCAACAACTGATAACCAAAGTACCGGTCATCCATAGATGCCTTTTTTCTAAATATAAGGCAGTTACTTCATTGCAAAGAAAATATGACAAATGTTTTCTCACCACAACCTTCTCAGTCAAAAGGCTGAATGGTAATTTGTTACCTGCTTTAAAAAACAAAACAAACAAACAAAACTCTTATCCTAATTGATAAGTTTCCATACTTTTTTACAACGTCAACTTCTGACAGTTTTGGGGCACTGGTTTAATTATCATTAACTTAAAAAAAAGAGGCCAACAAAATGAATTATCCACTGCTGGATAAGTGATGGTAAATGAAATTGATCCCAATACTTAATTTTCCCAAATCAATTCTCTTCTTGCAAGTACCCTATCATCCCCTACAAAGAGAGATAAAAAAAAGTTTAATTTGTTAAGATTATAAAAAGGAAAAAATAAAAACAAACACTGATAATATAGAGGAAAAATTAACTGTTCCCTCAATTTCCCAAAATTTTATAAACTATAACACTGTCTACATTGTAGAGATGATTTCTTCTTGTCTGAGAAAATGAGAAATCAGGTATTGTTGAGTTAGTACACAGTGGTCTTTAAACTTCACTTATCAAAATTTCACTTTTCAAAAGATAATCAACTGCAACTCAAACCTTCCAAATTAAAATTCATTCTTCACATAAACTTTCTTGCATCTTTTCTTGATCTTTTTAGGGACAGGGTGAAAGTCCATATCTATTTCTGTGCTGAAGTTTTGGTGAGTTTTCTCATCTGAAACTTTTCTGCAGTTGTATCAGCCCCACATTTTCATAGCTTCTAGCAGTATCGCCTCTCATTTCTGTACATAATGATGTAGGGGTACAAGGTGAGAGAAGACTTTGATTTCCACTTGTCTGGTCTGCTAAGGAATACTTACTATTTGTATATTTGTGCCTTTCCTATTGCTTTTCTGCTCTCCTTCAATCCTGTGCTGCAGTGTTTTGATATAATGCTGGATGGCCATAGAGAGATATTGATACTATGCTTCTCTTTGGACCATCCCTGACCTCTGAAATGGCACCATCTGAATGATTTGGGGCATGTTCATGTCACATCAACACCTTTTTCTCTGATGATGTCAATAAGGATATCAATCACAATGAATGTCCCTGTCTGGCCGATTCCAGCACTGCAGTGAACCACCACAGGCCATCCTGCCCACAATGATCACCTGCTTATGATGCACTTCCTCCAAGAAGTTCAGCATGCCCCAGGGTCACTGTCCATTCTGTCCAGCTAAGTCCAAAAGTGGTATTGCCAGACCATTCTCTCTGTAATCCCTTGTCCAAACTTTGAAAAAAGTTCTTTTAATGTACAGTCATGAGCAACACTTTCTTTTATGTTCCTAACGCGCATGACCACATATTCTTTTAGAGCATATACGTCAGACCAGTATTTGACACATTACTCTTTCTTCTCTTCACTTCTTTTATTGTCATGACAATCAATTGTGAATTCTCCTGGAATACCATCCACCAGAAGTCATTCACCATGTTTTGCAGACAGCTTTTTTGTATGGCAATGTAGCTCTTTTGGGGCTTTGAATTGTTGCACTTGTTTTCAACTTCAGGCATTGTAATATTTGCATTGATATAATCTGAAACAGACTCATTGGGATCACAATCCTGAAGAACAACCCTATATGACCAAAGCACAGGATGTTTTTATATATTTGTGTGTGTTTATTTTCTTGCCTCTGGCACTCTTTTTGGCTGTAGAGAAGTTTGCTTTCGTGTTGTTGTAATGTCTCAAATTCTTCACAAAAGCCTTTTTTTACTTTATCTGTGGTCTCAGCTATTTGCTTTGTTCTTGAACCTGGCTTTGCTTCAGCAGCATTGATATGAGTTGTATTGAGGGTCTGCTTGAGCTGAGTTCCATGCCCAATGTTTCCACCATGGGATTTGTCTTGTAGTGGTCCATGAGATCTGTCAAATAAGCAAAGAATTCTCCTCCACCAACACTGAATTTCATTTCATGACAGTGAATCATAACGTGGGTCACTTTACACTTGCCATCATTGTTCTCCCCTTTGTCATAAACCAGTGTGGACAGAGAGAACACAATTTCCAGCATGGCTCTGGCTCTCTCATACAAGAAAGCTACCATGTTTTCCTTTCTCAGTTAATAATTTCTCTGCTTCTTTCCTGGAAATGTGTCCATGAAACCAGCTCTCAGAGGTAGGATTTGCACAATTCAGAGGATATTTGAGTTCAAAACATTGCCATTCTTCTCTTTTTACTGTCCGTGATGGTCCATAGAATACTGGACCAACTCAGCCAAAGTGGGAAACTTCTCCCCCCAATACCGATCATAGTAATCACCAGTGTTCTGAATCTTGATGTATGTGACAGCTCCCTTTCTTCTTATGGAAAGTGTAAAGTCTCCGGGATTACTTTTACTGAGCCTTGCCAAAACAAAACAAAACAAAAAAAAAACCTGCCATCATCTCCTCTTGGCCACAGAAAGTTTTCTGCCTCTGTCGGTGCTATTTGAGTGAAACCATCTCTGGGATGTCATGTTCTTCTGACTCTCTGACTCTGGGATGGACCCTCTCCTAGCTCAGGCCTGCTGGACCGGGTCACATCTGGCTTGAGGGAGGCTGGCTAGGAACCAGCCCGGGTGGTAGGTGGGTTGAGCCGGCAGGCTACGCACAGACCACCCTCCAAGTCTGGAAATCCCAGAGACATTAGGGCCACACCCCCTGACTCCCTATTCCCCCACAGTCAGTCCTCCTCCTTCCCAGTCCTTCTTCCCCAAACTTTAAATGAAGACACGCACACATGCTGTCCATACATACAGATATACACACTAACCATAAAACTCATTCCTGTCACATTTTACTTTGCTTTCGTATTTTTAAGTGGTCCTTCAGACTGGGTCCTTTTATTTTTCTTGAGTGTTCGATGAAAGCAATAAATATATATGGAAGGCCTCTGAATCTACCCTGAGGTAAAACTTCCATGGGCGCTGTATAGCAGCCAATGCAAGTGTAGTTAAACCTGCAGAAATAAAGACCATGCTCTTATAATGGACATACAGACTTTTAAGACTTTTTTTTCTTTTATTTCGCTCTCCAGGGTTATGATAGCAGTGTTTCAGGAACACTTAGATAAGAGCACTGATGATATAATATGAAAATTGTTTTTCCATCACACCAATATACCAGAAGAAGGTCTTCAAAGACTATTTGCTGAAATTTTCCATTGTAAAATACTTAATATATATTGAATATTTCTTTGTCATCCCATTTGATCAATGTGGTAAGAGAACATTGAGGTTTCCCTAATCTATATAAAATTGCGGAATTTATTATGGAGATATGGGAGAAGTTTCCAAGTATGTAATTATACTCATTTGAAACCTCAAAGCCATGTACATTATTTTGTGTTACAAGATATAATTTTGTGTTACTAGTTATCAGCTAATACAAGGTAGTGGTTATCATTAGGAAAATAATGCATAATCATTTTTTTCTTTTGTTTATATTGCTTCTTTTTTTTTTTCCTGCTATGAGCATAGGAAGAGTATCAGTATAAACTAAAGGGAATAGAGTTGAATTAATTTTAGCCCTTAATTTAGAGCAAATGATTCTTATGGTCCAAACAAAGTCCTTCTTATGTTATTATTTCATTTTAAAATATGTTTCCGGTCACATCACCCATTTACACCCTTCTTTACACCACCAGGGAACCTTCTATTAATATGTTCTACCTAATAGATGTCAGACTTGTACTTTTACTAGCCCCAAGGTACTGCACATTCCTTGCAGTTTTTTTTTTTTTACATCTTTCCACATCAATTGAAATTAATCTCTTATTATAATCGTTTACAGAATTTGACTCTGCCCTCTCTCGTTGAAAAATCCTGGCTGATAGAAAAATTTAATATCATAGTTTTATTTATATATATATATATATGTATATGTATATGTATATGTATATGTATATGTATATGTATAT
>JAKSZT010053980.1:869918-881907 GCA_026826555.1 Tolypeutes matacus
TTTTACAAACTGAAGGTTTGTGGCAACTCTGCATAGAGAAAGTCTATTGGCACTTTTTCCAAAAGCATGAGCTCACTTTGTATCTATGTCACATTTTGATAATTCTTGCAATATTTCAAAGTTTTTCATTATTTTCATAACTTTTATGATTATCTGTTCTCAGTGACCTTTGATATTATTTTTGAAATTGTTTTGGGATGCCACAAACCACGCCCTTATAAGACGGTTAACTTAGTTGATTAATGTTGTGTGTGTTCTGACTACTCTACTCATCTCTCTCCCTCTCCTCGGGCTTCTTTATTCCCCGAGACAGCAATATTGAAATAAGGCCAATTAATAATCCTACAATGGCCTCTAAGTGTGCAAGTGAATGGAAGAGTTGTACTTTTCTCACTTTAAATCAAAAGCTAGAAATGATTAAGTTTAATGAGCAAGGCCTGTCAAAAGCTGAGATAGAATGAAAGCTAGGCCTCTTGCACCAAACAGCCAAAATGTGAGTGCAAAGAAAAAGTTATTAAAGAAAATTGAATGTGCCACTTCAGTGAACACATGAATAATAAGAAAGCAAGACACCTTTACTGTTGATATGGAGAAAGTTTTAGTTGTCTAGATAAAAGATCAACCAGTCACATCATCCCCTTAAGCTAAAGCCTAATCCAGAACAAGGCCCTAACTCTCTTCTATGAAGAATTCTATGAAGAGAGAGAAGTGAGGAAGCTGCAGAAGAAAAGATGTAAGTTAACAGTGGTTGGTTCATGAGATTTAAGGAAAGAAGCCATCTCCATAACACGATAGTGCAAGGTTAAGCAGCAAATGCCAATCAAACTAAGATAATTGATGAAGGTGGCTACACTAAATAACAGATATTCATTGTAGGCAAAAAAGACTTATATTTGAAGAAGATGTCATCAAAGGCCTTCATAGCTAGAGAGGAGAAGTCAATGCCTGGCTTCAAAGCTTCAAGGGACAGGCTGACTCTTATTAGGAGCTAATGCAGCTGGTGATTTTAAATTGAAGCAAATGCTCATTTATCATACTGAACTCCTGGGGTCCTTAAAAATATGCTCTCTCCGTGTGTCTAAAAATGGCACAATAAAGCTCGTATTACAGCATATAAGTTTACAACAAGGTTTATTGAACATTTTAAGCCCACTTTTGAGACTTAATGCTCAGAAAAAAAATTCCTTTCAAAATATGACTGTTCATAGATAATGCACCTGGTTTTCTAAGAGCTCTGGTGGAGATGTTCAAAGAATGCATGAATTGCTTTCATGCATGCTAACAAAACATCCATTTTGCAGCCCATGGATCAAAGAGTAATTTTGAATTTCAAGTCTTATTACTTAAGAAATACATTTCATAAGGCTATAGTTCCTATAGATATCGATTCCACGGATAGATGTGGGGGCAAGGTAAATCGAAAACCTTTTGGAGAGAATTCCCCATTCTAGATGCCATTAAGAACATTTATGATTTATGGGAGGAGGTCAAAATATCAAAATTAACAGGAGTTTGGAAGAATTGATCCCCACCCTCATGAATGACTTTCAGGGGTTTAAGACTTCAGTGTGTAATTAACTACAGATAGGGTGGAAATAGGAAGAGAAGTAGGATTAAAAATGAAATCTACAGATGTGACTAAAATGCTGCAATCTCATGATAAAACTTTAATGGATGAGGAATTGTGTCTCATGCATAAGCAAAGAAAGTGGTTTCTTGAAATGGAAATTACTTCTGGTGAAGATGCTTTGAACATTATTGAAATGACAACAAAAGGTTTAGAATATTACATAAAGTTAGTAGATAAAGCAGTGGCAGTGTTTAAAAGGATTGACTCCAGTTTAAAAGAAGTTCTTCTGTGGGTATAATACTATCAAACAGCTTCTCATGCTGAAGAGAAAACTTTCATGCAAGGGTGAGTCAATCTATGCAAGAAACTTCATTGTCTTATTTGAAGAAATTACTACAGCTATCCCAACCTTAAGCCACCACCACCCTAATAAGCCAGCAGCTATAAATATGGAAGCAAGACCTTCCACCAAAAAAAAAATTAGGACTTGATAAAGGCTCAAATGATGGTTAGCATGTTGTAGCATTAAAGTATTTTTAAATTAAGGAATGTGCGTTATTTTTAAAAACATAATTCTATTTCACAATTATTAGACTACAGTATAGTTTAAACATAACTTTTATATGGACTGGGAAACCAAAAAATTAATGTGACCATTTTATTGCATATCTGCTTTATTGCCGTGGTCTGAAACTGAAACTGCAATATCTACAAGGTCCCTGTACTGTCTTAATTTCCTAGCACTTTTGTAACAAAGTACCACAAATTGGATGGCTTCAAACAACAGAAATTAATGGTTTCAAAGTTTTGGAGCCAAGAGTCAGGAATCTGTAAGGGACAATCCTTCCACGCTTCTTCTTAGTTTCTGAGGATTTACTGGATATCCTTGGGCTTCAGCCTCTACCTCAGTCATCACATGGTGTTCTCTCCTGTGCCTATATATCTATAGTTATTTTCCCTATTTATAAGGACACCAGTAACTTTGGATTAGTACCCACTGAATCTAGTTTGGTCTCATTTTAACCAATATCATCTTCAAAGACCCTGTTTTCACATGAGTCACATTGGTCTTTTGAGGGGACACATTTCAACTCATAATACGTATTTTTTTGTTTTAAAACATTTTATAATAAAAAACGAAAACAAATAACAGCATACTTTTGAAAACTTATAATTTTCACTTAATGTTGAACAATTTATACAAATTTATTTCTTCTCCCTTCTAAATATTCACTAAAATAAGTGCAAAAAGAATATTTTGTGTTAAGCTATTATGACAAAAAGAACCAGACAACAAATACTAGTTGGTGAAAGATTTTCATACATTTTTCAAAATATAGAGTGAAATGACTTCCACCACTAAGAGAGTTTTGAAAGTCACAACCATCTGAGAAGGGATGGAGAGGATAACAAGCTAATTCAGCTGCAAAATCCGAGATGCTAGAATCATGGAGCATCAGGATCCGGAGTGTAGAAGTAAAACACACATTGAATTACAGATTATCTTATTGCCCTAGGCCATTTTCCACACAGCTGGGAAACACCTCTTCTAAATTCTCCTGTAGAATCTTGGAGCTGTTATTGTTGTCTAGAGAATTGTATTATGGAGGACAGTGGTGAAATATGCAGCCGTGTATGGATGCAAAGACTAAGTGAAAATCTGTATAGTGAACCATGGGGTCCTTACCCCATGCTGCTTCTAGGATTTCAGTTACCAGAATATATAATTACTTCACCAGTCTCCCATTGCCATAACATATCCTAGCTAGGAGGGTTGTTGTTGGGTTTTTTTTTTTTGTTGTTGTTGTTGTTGTTGTTGTTGTATATGAGAAAGTATATGATTGATATTATACTGCCTGGTTACCCACAAGTTAAGCCCTCAAGTATATAATCGTTTCCCATATATTTAAAGATTTCTCAGCTTTCAATATAAATTGGGTTTTAGCTTCTAGGTAGGATGGCAGGATTAGTGAAGAGGAAGACAGGTCAATAGAAATCTATGCTCACACCAAAGCAGAGGGATGTCTTCTCTACATATTAGGTGCAGCAACTTCTCAGTTTTCCTTAACAATGCAAATCTGGCCTTAAACTGACAAATTAAGGCCTTGTTATTGACCAGACTCATCTTCCTAAAGTGGATGATCATCTATTAACATGAGTCGGTTTCTAAAGGCTATTATCTTATCTTTCATCCCAAGGAAACTAGTATTATTATATTTCTGTCTATCACTTATTTTACAGTTCTCTACAGATTTTCTGTTAAATGTTCATCTACTATCTTCTTATACAAGAATTGTGGCCTACTTTTAATTGCTTTATTTCATAATAAAATTGCAATGGCTATTTTGGTGGTAATGAAAAAGGACACTGGGGTTCAATCAGACTCATTTAGTGATTTAAAAACAGTATGTGTGATGTTATTCTTGTAATATCAAGTTAATCATAAGGAACCTGATAGACTTGGGGAGAAACTAGAAAGCCATCAATAGCTCAGGATGCTGGGGAGAACAGTTTCTTGTCATCTCTTATTTTCAGAGTTTGTATGTATTCCCCTTCTTTATTTTAACTTACTTAAAAAATTCTCTGTATGCCTTTTTTTCATTCTTCTTATGTCTTTATGATCTATCAAAATGCCTGCTTACACATGGCTTTGGGTTGCTAAGACACAAATTCTCCTTCCATGCATCATCCAAGCCTCTCTCTCCTCTTCCCAGCCTAAGTTCATTTGGAATTCCAGAGAGGAAATCTGATTAATCTGCTTTTATATTTGAGTGGAGGAGACTTAAACTTTGGTTCCAGACCAGTCTGTGGAGTAACTTCCCTAGGTCAGCTGCTATCTCTGGCACAATCCCATGAAATTCAAAATATGGCAACATAAAATGCTAATTCAGCATAGAATGTTGGCCCCACACTCTGGAAAAAAAAAAAGGAAAACATTTTGTAAGCTAATAAAAAATGTTATCTTCCCATTTTATTCATTGACTTGTTTTCTAAGTTCAATTTGTTTTCCACTGAGTTTTCAATATTGTTTTTCCAAAATCCTAATGATTATTTTCTTCCAAGTTTATACATTATGGAAATTGAATATTCCAGATTCTTATTTTTTTTTTGTTTTAATTATCCTAGCCCTTGTGTTTGAGAAATTATTGTGAAATTCTTCCATATCTTAAACATATATATTCTCCCAAAAATGGATACAGTTGTACTGTGACCAAAACCCTTTGATAGTATTCATAGATTAATCGAAGACTTCAATGTGTCTAATTCAATTTACACTATACCTTCATTTTTAAAATGCATTCTTTTTCAGGCAAACAAAGTATATCTGCCTGCAAGATGTTAATTACTATTTAAAGAGTGGAGGTATGCCCACATTCTCTCTGTTCATAGAGAAATTCCCCAGCTGGTTCTGTTCAGTTCTACTTTAGTCAAGGAGTGGTCACACTCTCACAATTAGGTGGCTAAGTCCACTCCCTCATTTAGGATGGTGTACATGTTTTTAGGACTGTTAAATTTGGGTAGTTCTAATGTGATGATTCTATGGAAAAGTGTTGGGCTGCACAAAAAGTCATCACTTGCCTCTTCAGTTCTTTTTTTGTCATTCTTTGGTCCTAATATCCAGGAATTTTCTTAACATCTCCCACTTGAAGTACTTTTTATCACCCATATTAGTTCTTCATCTTCAGTTAATTATCCTATCTCCCTTTCCCATAGACCCCATGCCAGTTAGGCTCAGGGAAAACAGGCTTCAGGGAATCATAGTAGAGTACATATTTAGGCTAGTTTTTTTTTAAGAATGTTTTTTACTTTTGTGTAAGTTGGAAGGGGGGCAGGGAGTGGAATGTACTCATGTTTTCCTGAGAGAAGGAAGGAAATACACATAAAACAATCATATTTTGCTATTTGACCTATCCACATCAGTTTATAAAGGGAATAGCCTTGTCATGCTAAATGCTAATAGTCTCTGATCAAACTTTTGTAAACTTTCAAATCTCTTTGACTTGTTATTTTAACAATATCTTGTCATATAGAATTTTAACTCATTGTTAAATAAAACTAAGATTTATTTGGTTAAAATCATCCAAATTGCTGCTCTAATTGTTTTTATGCCTTTTGTGCCATTCAAATTTTGAAGCCAAATGACTGTTATTGTAATTACCATCAGCACATTGTATTTGATACAACTTGTCTTTGACTTTTTTTTTAATGCCTAGATTGCATAAGAAAAAACGTACCTCTGGTTTCTTAAAAAAAAACCAGATGATTTAAAGAAAACCATGAGAGCCTTTCTATCACTTCTAACCTAATATTGTTTGCTACAGTTCAGGTATATTGATAATTCAGGAATCTAAGCTTAAGTTACAATTTTTGCAATGTATTAGTTTTCTGTTGCTACTTTAAAAATTACCACAGACTTAATGGCTTAAAATGACATCCACCTATTATCTCACAGTACCTGAGTGGGCTTGGCTGGTTTCTTTTGTGGGCTAAATTCAGTTGCCAGAGCGGCTGGGCTCTTATCTGTTCTGGGGAAGAATCAATTCCAGTATAATTCAGACTGTTGGCAAAATTCAGTTCTATGCAATTGTAGAACTGAGGCCCCCATTTCCTATCGTGTTACCAGAGGTCCGTCTTACCTCTAGAGTCTAATCTCCACTTCTTGCATGTGGGCTTTCTTTCCCCAAAGCCAGCAAAGAGTTGTCAAATTCCTCTTGGGCTTCATAGCTCTCTGATTTCTCCTTTTGCTACCAGCCAGAGGAAAACTCTGATTTCAAAGCAATATTTTACTTTTATTATGTATTTAGATTGGACCCACAAACTTATTGCAACAGAAATGAACATTTCAGGTCATCAGACTCTTTAAACATGATGGCACTTCTGTTCAGTATATACAAATCAGAGTCAATTAAACTTTCATGCAGCACACCTTATTATTCAACATCCTCTTCAATCTGTGACAAATTTATATTTTCTGCCATTAAAATTTTTAAATAAGAACAAGTGTTAGTTCACAAAGCAATGAAACATGACAAAGAACAAGTTATAAATTTGAGTACTCAAAAATAACAGGTGTTAGATTTTAGCAGTCATCTCAGAATTTATTCAAATTTTATCAGGATTATAAAAGTATAAACACAGTCATACTTTTTAATGGTGATACTAAAATCAAATCCAGATATAGATATAGAAAGAGATACAGTTATTGCCTTAAATTTATATGCAGATTTGCATATATATCTATATATAGATATAGATACTTCTTGTTCTATATATCTCCTTGTAGAGGGGTGGGGGAGTGGCATAAACGTATCTTCCTACTTACTGATATTCATTAAATATAGTGACTAGGGAATACCATTTATATATACTTTTAATAAAGTAATTGGAAAAACATTGTGAAATACTGAAAAATAAGTTATATGAAAGTTCACTGAATTACAATACTTGATTATGATTTCTGTTTTACTTAGTTTCATTTCACTCACTATATAACATTTTATTTTTAATTTATATTGAAAATTAATGGGTTTTAATTAACTTAAATGATGGAAGCAATATTGAAATATAATGTCCTTAATAAAGACATTATAATGTAATATTATACATCATTAAAATCCTTATGGCCATCACTCCCTTTGTTCCCCAGAGGTGAATATTTCCTTCCACACCTTTTCCTATTCATTTATGAGTACACAAGTACCTAGAACTACATGACATTCTTCAGGTGGAATTTTTTTTAACATACAAGTTAGCATACTCTGGTCATCTTCGTGTGCCTTATGGTTTGTGCTCAACATTATATCTTAGTGATTTATCCATGTTAGATGTATCAGATAGATCTTACATTTAAATTTCTGCCCTGTTTTCCATAATAAGAACCTTTCACACATTATTTACATTCTATTATTATTAGGTATTTATATCATTTCTCCTTTTCAAATTTGAACAAGCCTGAAATGATTATCTTTTGAATGCTTCTGGGGTTGTTTCACCAGAAGACATGCTGATTCCCTGAGCCATCATCAAATTTTGTATCAATTGGCTTTTTAATCACATTTTCATGAAACTTAAGAATGATAATAAATATCATTGTTTAAATTTAACTTCCTTGATCATAATGAAGTTGAATATTTTTACATATGCTTATTGGCCAATTTTATTTTCCTGTCTGTGTATTGTATATTGCAATGCTTTACTCATTAATAAAATTGGTTTGCCCATATATTTTGATTTGTCGGAGTTATACATATTTATTCTCATTCTGCAACATTTTAAAATACTTTGTTCACATGGAATTTTGTCATACAGAATTGTTAAATATATTACATTTTTCTTTATGAATTTGCTTCATATGCTTTAAAATTTTTCCCTGCCCTAAGATAAAAATATATGCCACTAATTGTTCCTCTAATATTTTTTTCTAGTTTTATATGATGCATTTGTATCTTTGAACCATCTGGAATATATATTTTTTATGTCTACTGGGATAGAATTTTCTTTTTACTTCATTCCTAGATAGAGACCGAAAACCCCACATCAGTTACCCAAACACCCTATATTTCACCTAGATTAACAGTACAAACTTAAAAATAGAATGAATCCCAATATCTTTAGGTATGTGTTTATTAGCTGCTTTAGATAGCTTAATGATAATCTGAAAAATTATGTCCACCTCTTTGTTCTTTTAAAAAGTTAGCTTAACTATTCTGGATTTCAACTATTCTTGAATATTGGAATCAGCTTTTCAAATTTCATGAAACTTTTGTCAGATATTTAATTTTTAATTTTAAATGTATGGATTAAATTAGAGCATGTTTACTATATTGATCTTTCCTAAACAAAAATATTGAGGCAGGAGAAAATAGGGACCTAAGAAGGAAGGAAGCAGAGAACCTAATAAGACACACAAACAGAAACTGAGGCAATGGCCTGCTGACTTCTTGCAATTCTCTTTGGAAATTTGCTCATTCTGCTCACGAGGAGGGGCAGTGGCCTCAGCAAGCTAATCATGTATCTTGGTGATTATGGCCTATGACCGCTGTGTGGCCAACTGCAGACCCTTTCATTATCATCATGAGCAGGCAGGTGGGCTATGTCCTGGTGATGGCCTCTGTTACCACAGCATTTATGTTTTGATTATCATAGAACTGCCCTTCTGTGACCCCAATCAGATAGACCACTCCTCCTGCTAAAACTGCTAAAGCTGGCCTTCACCGATGCTAGTCTGTGTGCTATCATGATCATGACACCACAGGAGTGATGTCCAATTGGACCTTTGTTGCCTTGGTAATTTCCTGCATCATCATCCTATGCACCGCGAGGACCCGCTCATCTGACGACCGCCACAAAGCCGTCTCCACCTGTGCTCGCACATCACTGTGGTGCTCAAGTTCTTCTTGACCTTCATCTTCACCTTTGTCTCCATGGCTGGTCTGTCAGTGACGTCAAGGTGTTTGCCCTATTTTACACCACGGTCGCCCCCATGTTCAACCCCCTCAACTATACGCTAAGAAACACAGACATGAAGAATGCCATGAGGAAAGTGTGGTGCCAAGACAAGCTGCTAGAAGGGAAATGGTGCCTTTCCTATCTGAGTCCTTTGACCCACCTTGTTCTTCACACAGAATCATTAATGTCGGCAAAGGCTGCTTATTCAAAAAGATTCTGCGCTTCCATCAAAAGCTGTAAGCCTCAAAGATAGAGGAGGTGTCATCCACTCTTTTTCTGTTACTTTTCTTCTCTGAGCCTGTGTACAAAGGCAATGGATCAAATGACCTTGTCCCTTTTAACTCTGATATTTTCCAACTTATTTTGTGCTTTGTGATCCCAGACATAATGGGCTCAATAAAGATAACAACACATCGAGTAAGAGTCTAGTTTTGATGTGGAACCTGTGGTGATTACCTCCTGGTTATCTAATTCAGGAAGGTAAAGATCAATGGAGATATCTAGTGTTATGGGCACTAATGGATGGGCAAGTGTTAAATTT
This sequence comes from Tolypeutes matacus, assembly GCA_026826555.1. Classification (NCBI taxonomy): domain Eukaryota; kingdom Metazoa; phylum Chordata; class Mammalia; order Cingulata; family Chlamyphoridae; genus Tolypeutes; species Tolypeutes matacus. Next base: position 879,479 of record JAKSZT010053980.1, read on the forward strand.
CAGCATTTATTTTAAGAAGATTGTTGTTGATGCATATGTAGGCCACATTTTCTAGCAATGAATTAAATTAGCCGGTTGTGAAAAATTCCCTATTTGGTTTCTTTGAAAAGGAGGCAGGCCTTTCAGGATTCCGTTTGAGCATGGCTTGTGTTTAACTGTTTTTTAAACTCTCTTCCTATAATTTATCAACAAAGGAGGGGTGAAATGGAAAATACCCAAGCATGGTTAATATATAGGTTAATCATGGAAGGAATAATGGAAAGGAAGTTTACTGCACACTCATGTATTTAGAATTTGGCCTTTATGTATATAATAAAAGTTATGTGCTGTCCCTCATGCCCGTTCTCTATAGAATGACCTTTTCACTGCTCCTTGAAAACTACTTCACATTACATATACAGTAAGCTTTATAAATTTATGAACATATATCAAAAACCCACTTCCATAATTTGACCCTACCATTCTTGAACCACTCATTTCAATAAAGCTGTGTTAACAAGACATTCAAAAACTCATGGCTTATACAGCAAGCATTTAATTCTAAATTAAAAGTTCATCTAAGGCAGGCTGGATTTACTTGGGCTTAATTCCAGGCTTCACGTTGGATTCAGGTATACTCCATGTAACTCTCATTCTTCTTGTGCAGAAAGATGTTTTATCTTATTCTTTTCAGGTCATATGGTATTCAAAGCCATGGAAGAATTGGGAAACAAGAATACTGACAAATGAAATATGCTCACTCATGTAATAATAATAAAAAAAAATAGTAACTTTCTGGAGACCCTGACATGTGAGAAATGTTTTAATCTCTTGAATATGTTTAAATAAATAAAAGGGAAGCCATATGGAGGAATATGGAAATTATCTTTACTCATTCAGTTGAGCATTTCATGAAAATATTTTTAAAATATTTTATGTTCCAGAGGATGGAAATATAACCACTAGTTCTAAGATACAGAGAGACATATTTTCATTGTTTTGCACTATGAAACAAATCCCTTCATCTGTAGAATGAGAAGTAGTACTATTTATTTTCATCAACAAAGCATCTGTTTCACAAAGTCAAATCCCCCATCTTGTGTTGCAGGGTTAGAAAGGTAAAAAGTGGCAGCCAACATTGTAGTCATACACCCTATAGAATAAATTGGCATTGTTCACCAAATTTGCCCCCACCTAAAGTGGGGAGTCCTAGTTTTCATCGTTCTTGGTCATCGTAAAAAAACAAGAGGAGACTCTCTTTGCGCCTCTGATGGGGATTGATTTTAAAAGTTTTGTGAATAAGGATAAGTTCATAAAGTTACTGGTGGAAACTTGAGTACTATTTCACATGCTTCTCAGCTCAGTTCTTAGGGACCGCAGACTTGCCACATCACTAATATTTTGTCCCCTTATAATCAAACATTTACTGCAAAGGAATATAAGAAATAGTATTGCAGAAACACAGAGCAGATGGTAGTATACATCCAACATGAGGATTTTTTTATGCCACTTACTCACAAACCTCTTAAGCTCTAAGAACATCAGATGTCTTGTCCCAGTGTTTCCAAATCCAAATTTCCTGAGCAGTGACCACTGGCTGCCTAAAATTCACTGTAACTTTTCAAAAATACAGGTTGCTATATGCCTCTTAACCTTGGCTGTCTCAATCAGAATCTCTTGGACTAGATTCTATTATCTGTTCAAAAATCTTTCAAGGTGATTCCAATTATCAGCTAAGCTTGAGAAGCACTTATCTAGTTTTCATTTTAAAGTTAAGGAAATGGAGATCATTGGCACCCAGCAAGCATATGTTTATGCTTGGACAATAACCATGGATTTGTGTGATCCTTGGGCAAAGTATCTTGATTTCTTTATTATAGCTTCTAACCCAAGTTTCTGCTGCTTTTGATCTTTCCTTTCTTTAATTCTGTGGCTGTAGCAACATCAGCAAGCATTTCTAAAGCCTTAATTATGTGTAGTCCTTAATGTGAGTGATGTTTACACACACGCAAACACAAAGGCACAGCACACACACTACAACAATAACCACACACACGGTAACTGGATAATCTGGCGGAAAAGACCCTGGGACAATTGCAGGAGGCTAGTCAATGATATACTCACCTGTTACAAGAAAAAAAGCCCAGGTTGTGTTTCATAATGAGGAAAAACAAATCACTGAGGCAAGGATTATTTCCTCGAGAAAGGCATATGTTTGTATCTCCAGAATGAGTCTCTCTGAAATTAATAGCTGAAAATTGTTGTTAGGTAAATCAAGAAAAAAATGAGAAATGGCTCACTGTATTCATTAAAGCTGTTTGGTTCAAACATCGGAGGAAATACGGTTTCCCAACCATGCATTACAGTAAATTGTATTTACCCTGAGGATTTGAGTCAGTCACCTATTCTTCACAGGTGACTGTTTTTATTCAGTTTCTTCCATCTTTCTC
>JAKSZT010053980.1:893939-905699 GCA_026826555.1 Tolypeutes matacus
TGGGCATTTACTTTAAAACTTTGACTTAGCCTGGCTCAGGCAGTTTCTTGGGAGGCACATAGTTCAGGAAACTCTAATGGCTCTGTGATTGTCTAAATTTCTTAAGAATAGGAGGAAATACGATGCGGTCTGGAATAGTATCAGGTTAGCTACCAGGAAAATCTGAGATGAGGAATAACAAAGAGCACCAAAGATAGGCAATGCAGTCCACATATTGACCATTATCAAGAGTAACCTAGATGAGTAGAAGGAGACAGATCAGTAAAATCAGTGTTCTGCAAGATCATGACTGAGAATAGGTTAAGGTTAATTGTTGCCAGGGACTAACATTGCTGGAATAGATGGTTGAGGAATGGGAGACAAGAGAAAAGAAAAGTAAAAGAGGAAATGTTTTTCCCATATGCATCTCAGATCTGAAAAAGCTATATCATTAAGTGAGAACATAATCAAAATGTCAGAGACTTTTCCCTCTTTACCACGAGGTTCTTTCTCCTACGTCACTGCATTGGCACAGGCTGTAGACGCTCAGTCCCTAAATGCACATGAGGAAGCTCAGTTAGCCTTGCATTTCATCAGTACTGGTAATATCACAGTAATCTTGAACCATTCATATGATAGTACTGAAGATAAAAATGAAAGAAGTAAAAGCCTAAACACATCTCTATGACTACTAAAATAATACTGGCTTTATTTCTGCAGTAATAACTATGCATGTACTGACTGCTGTAAAATGCCCAGGGGAGATTTTCCCTCCGGTCACTTTTGTGCCTTTTAACTCAAGCTTTTCCCAGCAATGCTTCCCTAAAAGTTTCTATTGGATAAAAGATTCATAGAACATTCAGTCTTTCCAAATATATTTGCTGCTTTCATAGCAAAGTCACAGAAAAGCAAAAGGACTTAATGTGGACATCCATATTGATATTCCTAGAAACATAAAATTATCTGTAGAAGAGAACAGTATGGTTAGTACATATAAATAATAGATAGATGATAGATGGGTAGATAGATAGATAGATAGATGATTACTGTATATGCAGGTGTCAGGATATATACATATATGATAAAAATATTGGAATTCCAAAAAACTTATTTTTTTTATAATTTGATCTTAGTAAACTCAAAATTTTAAGTTTAAGTTCTGTATTATTTTATCTTGTGTTTATTTCAAGACAGGTCATTCAGGATAATCTGGATAGTAATTTGAGAGAAAATTAAAGTTTTTAAGACTCTATTGTATTTGTGAGAAGAAATTTAAGCATAGTGAAAAATACATGAGCATTGGAATCATACAGTTATGGTTTGGATATTGACCTTTTCCTTAGTATTTGTGTAATTTAGGGTTTTAGTTTCTTTATTTGCAAAACAGTAATAATAATGTATGCATAATCAGGTTGTGGTGAATTTCTTTCATATATATTGAAGCTATAATATTAGTGCTAATGTCATTCAGAGTATAAGAGCAAACATGGCTTTTCAATATTTTACTTGCTTCATATAAGGCACCTAAACATTTTATTATAAATCCATCTAATAATTAAGCCCATCAATTTCACTTTCACACATTTTATAATTATTAATTTACAGGTGATAAGTAGTTAAAGAAACTGAAAACAAAAAGAAAATAATTGTCCTTGATGGATATTTACACTATCATTCACTCTCATGACATATAATCCCACTTCTCAAGAGTCTTTCTTCAATGTTTCTGTCTACCTTTCAAAATATTCAACACATCATTTCAAACAATTCTTAAAGACCTTTCTCCAGGTATGTAAGTTTTAAAGGTAGAGAAAATTTTGGAAAAGACTCTAACTTTAAGGTATCTGAACAGGTGGACTCAAAATTCTTTCTCCAAAAGCCCCGTGTATCTATGTATGCGTGCATACACCCATGTGTGTGTGTATGCGCGAGTGCGTGATTGCGGGGAGAGGGAGAGAGATTGAGGGAAACAGAAACAGAGAGAGACAGAGACAGTGACAGAGACCGACTGAGAGAAGATTGATTTGTAAGAGGACAAGGCAATTTGAGGAGTATAAGACCAAGAGGGAAATGATTTGAGGATGGTCTGAAGTAGCTTTTTCAAAGGATTCCTAGTAGAGACTCTGGGCACTGCTTCAAAGGATCCTTTTCTTCATGGCTCTGTGCTTTCCCAACTGATGGTCAATCACCATAAGTAGAGAAGGACTAGATCTGAATGGTAAGAGATGTTAAGGCTGCACCTTGTTATGGAATCTAAAACCAGAGCTGGGTTTTCTGCAGTTTTAATCTTGTAGTTTTTCTTGAGTTTTGTTCTATGGTTTTAATGAAAAGTTATCTGTAAGACCTTTTTAATTCATCACGTTCTTCCACATACACAGAGAACGGGTTTGGGTATTCTTAATTTATAAGGGGCTTTATTAATTTGCAATTTTAAACACGAATAAACTTTACCAACTCCTATGATTTTTCCTCATAGTTAATAGGTATCTTATATGAATTCTTCCGTGTCACCTGTGACAGAACAAAAAAATCCATGAGAGATAAAACGAATTAACAGGTAAAAATGCAGATACTCACTTCCTTATAAAACAATTTGTTCCTCTCGAAAACATTTTCAGGAAAAATGTTGGTGGTTGTGATTTAAGTTAGAATCATAAGCCCTTAATATATTTTGCTCTTTATATGGCCTTCATTTCCCTTTTTCTTTTGCATTTATTAAATGGATTCAGTTTCACAAATTCTATCTGCCAGATGAAGAAAGAGAGTCAGGGAAAATGAATTGCCCAGTGCTACTAACGAAGGAATTAGCAGGACATCCAAGACTGAATGTTTTTCTTTGTGATCTTCAGACTATACCATATTGTACCCTCACTGATGCCATTATAAAACAAAAACAATTTCATCTAAAGTGAAAGTCTTTTGGGCAAGCCATTGTTTTTCTGAGGACATTTGCATGGAGGAAAAGGTAATGGTTTCAGTGTAAATGTATTAGCTCCCTCCTCCCAAATATACTACATATGAATATCCACACTCTTCTAAACGTGTGTACAAATATGTAGGTCATTCCTTAATCTCCACAGATCCTTCAAAATAGCCAGAGAAAACAATGAATCTTCTAATGTGTTCTTAAAGTGTTAACAGCAGCCTCTAAAATGTGCCTTTAACATAATTAGTAGAAAAGTGAAGCTTTTATATAGCAAGATCTTCTTTCCTATATTCAGATACCCAGCAATTGCTGCCCCTAGTTCTTTATTTGCAGCCTTTCCATGTTTTGAATGGACTTCAGTCAAGCACACCAAACATTCCCTACTAAATCAGAATGTTTCTCTGCTATGATTAAAAGCCTTGATTTTATTTTTTAAAATTTCCTGAATAAATATTTAGTTTTGGTGGATATGTGGAATATTAGTGTAAGATTAAGGTTTACAAAATCCCCATGCAGCATATATGAGGGGAATGAGTTGCTTAAATTTTATAGATAGTGTCATAAATGGAGAAAGGCTTCTTTTCTTTTATAGGGATGGACCAAAAAAATGGAATTCCACATGACTGAGCGTACTATAGCATAGCTTTGAAATGCATGGAATCCTGCATAAGATACAGGTTCATACCTCGAGTCTGCCACTTAACCTTAATGACTTGGTGTATTTAACGAACCTCTTCTACCCCTTGAACCCATATGTAAAATGAGTAAAATCTACACACTTAATATATATAAGTGTGTATATTTAAGCATTGGGTTGATATTGGAGAGAAATACATGTAATATAATTATAAATATTCCAGGAGTAATTAAGCTTTTATTAAATTATGCTCTTTGTATGATATGACACCTTATTCTAAAAGGAGTTTAAAAATTTAATCCTGTAATCAATCTGTTATGATGCATATTTTCCTCCAATTTATAAATCTATCCAAATGTTAAAAATGCTATTACATATTTAATATGTTTTGAATCATTTCTGATTAATTAAGTTGATGTGAATGCACGTTAACTTCATGGAGAATCAGATCAATGTCACTGAATTTGTCTTCTTGGGGCTACTGGAGCATAGGTAGATAGAGCTGCTTTTCTGTTTCTTGTTCCTGCTCTGCTACTTGGTGGTCTTAATGGGGAACTTGATCATCTTCCACACAATCACGTGCAGCCATTTGACTGAACAGCCAATGTACTACCTTCTTTGTCACCTATCCATTACTGATCTTTTCTACACCTCCGCTGTGGTTCCCTGTCTAATCAGAGACTTAGCTTCAGAGGGAAAAATTATTTCTTATAACAATTGTGTGGCCCAGCTCTTCACTGCCCACATGCTGGCAGGTGTGGAAATATTCATCTTGGTGTCCATGGCTTTTGACCCACTATATTGCCATTGTCAAGCCCCTGCACTACATGATCATCATGAACCGGAAAAGGTGTAACATGCTGATCATGACTGCCTAGGTCTTGGTCATTTGACACTCTATTGGTCTTCTGCTCATAGTCCTCAATTTAACTTTCTGTGGCCCTAATCAGATAAATCACTACATATGTGATGTGAAGCCACCTTTAAAACTTGCCTGTAAAGATATATATATCTTTAATATCTTAGCTATTGTCAATTCCGGGATGGTAGCAGGTGTAGTTTTTCTTGTCCTTTTGGCTTCCTACATACTCAGACTCTACCACCTTAGGACACACACCTCTGCAGGGTGACGCAAAATTCTCTCAACCTGCAGCTCTCACATGATGGTTGTAGGTTTTTTGTATTGCCCTGCACTTTTACCTCTGTTCTACCTGCTGAGAGTGAAATACACGAGAAGGAAATCTCTCTGTTTTACACAGTGTTTGCTCCCATGCTGAACCCTCTCATCTATACCCTGAATAAAATCTTCCAAATTTGCCCCAAGTCTAATTTGCTAATCTTAGACTTATGACATTGGGATAATATATAATGTATCAGAACAATAATGGACTTTGGGGTCAAGGGAATGTTTGTCAAATACTAACTGCCCATTTTTACATCTGGATCTTGCCAGTTTGCTTCTGTTTTGTTGTCTCCATTTCCGAAACATCTATGAAAATAGGGTAATATTGTTCCTATAAAGATGTTATAAAATGATGTTGACTAATACCTGTGCCATGTTAGATGGCATATGGCATAAAAGAAATGTATATTAGGTCTTTTTCCACTTTCCTTTATTATTTGTTCTTTGCATACTTCAATATACCCACACTGGAAACAGTTTGCCTTCTGTTTTCCCACAATGTTAAATGTACTTTAAGTATCTAGGAGATGTTTACAAATATGTTTTAAGAAAAATACTAGATCCTTTTTGTAAATAATTGAATATTTATTTTCATATTTTATACATAACAAGTAGGAATATGAGCAAGGGAGTGTTATCAGATGAGAACAATCTATCAAGGTTGGATAAAGACAGTCACTTGCTCTATGTACATATAGAACATATATATATATATATATTTTTTTTCATTTTATATAGAGGCTTGTTAGAAAGTGAGATACCCTGAACTTTCATTAAGTGGAGAGGCAAGGAGAGATACATGTCAAATTCTTCAAAATGGTGCTAATTTTAGTCTCCTAAAAAAAAAAAAAAAAGACTTAAAGTGGGTTACAAAATCAAGCCTCATCCCTTACTGCTACAGGTGGTCTTAAGGCCATAATTGATATTCATCAACTTATTCTTCAATCACCCAGGTTATATCTTCCTGATACTCAATTGTGAACTCTCAGTTGCTTAATTGCTCAGGCGACCCTGAACTTCACCCACGCGAGTCTGGGCTCTTTCTTATTTTACCCATGTCAGTGGCTCTCACCGACAATAATCAAGCTTTTCATTCATGATTAAGAATAGTACTCCCAGAGAGTAGATGTTGTTTCCAGAAAAACAACAAATACTGTGCCTATTTCCTAGAGGTAGGAAGTGTCAGGCAATAACTATTCTATTTTTTTTTTTCATTTAGGGAATATCTGCATACCTTAGTTCACATGAAATCTAAGAACTTCACTCATGTGGCAGTCTACTGGAATTTATTCATGGTCTTTATTTTCTACCTTCTGGCAGGTAACTTAGTGATATATAAATTATCTGTTGTGTACTGGCAAACAAAATTTAAACCAACAATTAGTGGCATAAAATCACAAAGTTTAATAAAAAAATAAGTTGTTTAAAATCACAGAATCAAATCTTATCTTTCAGCAAAAAAAAAATAATAATAATAATTATGTTGATGCAATTTGGGTGGATTTCAGCTGGGTGATTCTTCTGCTAGTCGCACCTGGAAACACTGGCAGTTCACATGAGGTATATTGTCCCAGATGGCTGCACTCATAAATGGCTTAAGTACCTCGATTTTCTTTCATATGGCCTTTCGTTCTCCAGTACCCTATCTGGCCTCTAATACAATATGTTTGTACTGCTGCAGAGGTTGTCTCAAAAAAGCTAAAGCTGCAAGGTTCCTCAGGGACAACCCTTGGGTGTTATACACACCACTTTACCACATTCTACTCATCAAAATATGTCACAAGTTTATCCCAGATAAAAGGATGGGAGGATAGACTTTGCCTGTTAATGGGGAAAGTTGCAAAGATGTTGTGGCTATTTACTGCATATCAGTCCATTTTGCATGATGGCATCAATATAGTGGAGCATTCTGATATTTTGAATTATATCTAAGGTTCTATGATGAAAAGAATACCCAGAGAAAACATGGTCCCAGGACAAAATGGTATTGTCATTTGCTATGTAAAAGCAAATTTATTTGGTTTTGCCTTTTCATGGGACTGGAGAAAAATTCATTCACAAGATCAGAGCTACAAATTAATTGCAAGAAGGTATGATAATGTATTACAGTTAATATTCTTGGCACTGCAGTTTTGATTTGAGCAACCACCTGTGTGATATTATAGTAGTCTATAGTCATATGTTACAATTCATCTACTTGTTACATAGGCTAAGCCAGTTAATTCAATGGTGATATTATGGTTTGAATCTTTTAAATATATCATTGCTATTATTTCTGGAAGTCCTTTTAAAGTACCATTTTCCTTCAGATTTTGTCTTGTAAGGTTTTTTTTCATCAGACTCAATAGATGGATTCTTCCAGGTACTAAGTATATCTCTTCCAAATGAACATTTAATAATGGGGAAATAATCACAGGAGATAAACAGACACACGAAACCTACTCTGAAGCAGTCTTGAACTAAAACTCAATTCATAATGTGGTCTTCATGAGCCTATCTCTATCTGGAGGATTATGGTAGTAGTTTGATTCCTCTTGTAACAGTGACAGGACAGAAGTTATATCCAATAACCTTTAAAATGTCTGAGTAATCCCCTTCCTCCAGTGCACAGTTCCTCTGGCAAATGATCCCTTCCTCAAACTTTACCTTCTCCCAGGAGGTTTACACATTTTCATGTCATTTGTAACAACTGTTATCTTTTCCGTGTTCCAAAGGGATGGCTGTCTATAGCATTACTAGAATATGGAAAACTAAGTTTTTATTGAATATATTCTACCATTCCTAGAATTCAATTCTGCCCATCACCAAACTCTAACACACTTAAGATCCATCCTTCAAAAATGTTCTACCTGTTCACACAGTTCGTATTAGTGGAGTCTTATAAAGGCATTCGGTTTGTAGGCAATTACTTCTCAGATTAGGAGCCTTAATTGTGTGAAGCTGAGATTTGACCATGTGTGTTGGTCTGGAGGTAATTAGGAGGATTGTCATTTGATTTTGGGAATCTTGTGAGCTTCCTGTTTCAGATGAAATCACCATGTATTCTCCAGTCATGGGGATGCTATTTATTTGGAGAAAGGAGAGGGGACTAATTCTTATAGCCCAAAAAATTCAGCTAATTTTGAAGTTCAAACTCAAGTATAAACTTTTTAAAAAAATGATAAAAGCTCCAATTTGTAGAATACACATGCTTTATTAAGGGTCTTCATCTTACAGCTAGCTTGTATATGAAAAGTTAACACCTCATACTCTAAAGGAGACAATTTTCTTATATTTCTGATGATAGATATTTGGGACTGTTTAATTAGAATGGAACATGTCAGGATCCACTTACTATAATGCTTGGCCCCAACCCTGTACTCCTGAAGTAAATGTTTGAGGCTTGTGTCATGCTCCTTGTGAACTGGAACATGATTTTCTGTAGCAACATGGGTCTCTTAAATTGACCAATCAATAGAGAAAGAAAATGCAAAAAGAGGAAAATACTAAGTAAGAGAACAGAAACAAGATGAAGGACTGTAAGAACACCGAGAAGTGTAAGGCATGTGGGACTATGGCCATTAACTCTACCCTTATTAACCCATCTCTTCTGGACATACTTCAGTTTTCCACGTAGGTACTAACCAAGAATATGCAGGCTCTAATCTTGTAACTCAATGATATAGACTGATGTCTGTCATTAAGTCAAACTTTTCATATAAGTCACTGGAAAAGCAAAGGCCTTCTCTTGCCTCATTGTAATCCCTCAACAAATGTGTTCCCTTCTCTCTCCACTATATTGTTAAGACCTCAATAATAGAATTGCTAATAGAAAAGACAGTCAAATGCAGTATTTAAAATGATAAAAATAACAATACAATTTTTGTTTCAAAATCTATTACTGGATGCAAACTCTTAAATATCATCTTAAAGATTGTCTCATTCTACTTCCTTCCCTTCATCTCTTGCCCATTTGGAACTTTTTCCTACTCCTTTTTTTTACCAAAATTCTTTTCAACCATAGATGTGTGATTAATTATTGGAAAAGTGAATAAAAGGCATAAGAATGGAGTTTAAGAAGATGGAAGGGAAGAGAGGTGAGATAACGATCCAGATTATTCCTCAGAACTCTCCTCATATGTGAACAAATAATATCTTCTCTTTTTTGAACAGTAGAAATATTTTTATCAGGCAAAAATGGTTATCATGTTGCCCTTCTCTGCTAAAGTTTTTATAGAAAACAAACAATAAATTGTTAATTCAAATAATTGATTTATCTTCCTTTCTCATGAAAATATTAATGTGGCATGAATAAAAAGAATGTAAGGAAGAGAAGTAGCCTGGAGATTGGCTTAAAAATAAAATCTTGCCTGGAGCAGATGTAGCTCAAGTGATTGAGAGCCGGCTTCTCTGTACCAAGTCCCAGTTTCTATCCCCAGTACCTTCTATAAACAAACAAACAAACAAACAAAAGAATAAACCAACTGTCATTGGGGAGTGGATGTAGCTCAGTGGTTGAGAGCCTGCTTCCCATGTATGAGGTCCTGGGCTCAATCCCTGGTACTTCCTAAAAAAGATAAAATAAAATAAAAATAAAACCCTGCCACACTCAGCTGCAATTCTTGAATATGTGCATATGCATACATTTAGGGTATCAATTAAGACCCCCCTCCCCCTTATCCTGGTAGTACTGCAAGAACTATTTGCTATAAACAAAAATTCTAATTATTCCATAATCCAGTTTAACATGATGTCAGCAACTGAGGCCAACTACCTCCCTCTCCTGGCTAAAAAAGAGAACTCCATTCATTTACAAAATGACTTTAAATTCACACCATTAATCTTTCTCATTCCATGATCATACCCTTTACAGGACAAATAAAAGATTGAATGGTGAGTATACTGAAGCTAATATAGGGAGTGCCATGTTTTAGGTGAGCTGAGCTATTCTCTGCTTATGTTTTCAAAAGGTGAAAATCAAATTGTCAACCCACCTGGGCACTTATCTGGAGGTTTTGGGGGAGAATCCACTACCAAGCTCATTTAGGTTGGTGACAGAGTTCAGTTCCTTGTGAGTGTAGCGCTGAGGTCCTAGTTTCATTGTCGACTATCATCCAAGAGACTCATCTCCCAAAGGTCACTTGCATTCTTCATGTTCTTGCCTTTTCCATCTCTAAACCAGTAACAATGTTTGAAGTCATTCTCATGCTTCAAATCTCTCTGACTTCTGACATATCTCTCTTGGCTGGAAAAAGTTCTCAGGTTTTAAGAGCTCATGTGGTTTTTCAGTTAATGCAAGATGACAACATATGTGGTCATTAGAATAACAAAACGGCTTGTGCAAATGACCCCATTTTGGACACCAGCAATAGGTTGATCATATAAATATCCATGCAAGAAAGTCACAGCAATGGCTCATATCACAGTACTAATGATCAATTAAATTGGGCCCAAAGAACAGAAATCTTAGGCTTAAAATAATCTGGCTGCATAATAGAAAATGGACTCTATCTAAGCCAAGAAAACAAATCAAGATTTTTGCCTGTTCAAGATTGTTATGTAAAATAAGGACTCAACTATTGCTACATAGAGATCAGCAGTCATGAGGAGTAGAACCAAGATCTTGATGTCACTAAAGACATGGTGTGCAAAATTTGGATTAAGTAATCATTGTTGGATATTGCATTCATTGCAGAGCAGCTTCAGAAAGTAATCTAAGGGCTACAGTAGTTGAGAGAGAGGTGTGTGTAATGGCCAGCTACAAAAGGGAGAAATTTATGGAGCTTTCAAAGATCTGGATGAGCTTCACGATTACAATAATGGTCCTCAAGTAGAAATTAAAAATATTTTAATTATTCTCTGCTTTATAGGATCCTGTGTCAGTCTTAGATATATAAGCATAATCACTGTATTATTCTGATGCATGGTTTCAGTGCATATGAGAAAACCCAAATAAGGAATCACCTGCAAGGAGAAAAAACAATTTAATAAAATGATCTTTGAGTCCAAAATCTCTTCCCTCGCTGATATTTGCAACTTATTAGCTTAGAGAATCATTTGCCTCTCTGGGTATTTTGATCCTCTGGACAAAATGAAATTAATTCTATCTATTGATACTATTTAATTTTTAGGTTGTCAGAAAATATGTGATTGTCAATAATAGAGATACTTTGCCCCAAAATAGGATTCCCTAAGTTTAATTTATCTCATTCCACTATTGTATTCCTTGAGCCTTGAGAAAATATTTGAGTTAATATTTGAGACTATTTTTGTTATTGAGAAACAACAGCAACAGCTTCAAAGAAATAAACAATCAAGAAAACTCAAACTCAAATTCCCCAGACAATTGCTGGATAATATTAGTGAAAAACAGTGCAGTGAAGAACCCTTTAAGAGTTTAAACAGCATGAACATTTATTATATTCTATTCCTTAACTATAGACTTGTCTCTTACCTTTTGCTCCCCCTCTTATAATTCCTAGCTGTTCCTACTTCTAAATTCAGCTCACTTTATTAAACTTTATTTTTGTAAATTGTGAAGTGTTGTTCACAATTCAAGTCCTCCCCATTTCCAGTTTTTCTCTGAATTCTTTATTAGAGTTTCTTAAGATACAGAAGGACACTAATGTTATATTTAAGGAAAGTGAAAAGGCATTACAATGCTACTAATGAGCATATCTTTGCGCATTTCAGTTTTCAATTTAAGCTTTTGTGATACAGAAGATAAGCTCCTGTAAAGTTTTAGGTCATTCCTGATGTTTACATCCCATGGAATACATCATATGTGCCATACTGTGATTTCAATGGAGAGAAGACAAAAATATAAAGGGACTAAGATTTCTTGAGATTCAACTGTGGTTCCAAATATAGAAAATTGCTTTCTACTGATTACATTCATTCTTCAAAAATATGGCAAAAGCAAAATACAAATATCGACCTTTGAAAATATATTTACAATGCATATGAGAGATATAGGCATATTTCTTTATTATGTAAATAACTCTCAAAATCAATTAGAAAGTAATAAAAATTATCTTCAGGTGCATTGCAAAGTAA
>JAKSZT010053980.1:938744-951412 GCA_026826555.1 Tolypeutes matacus
GTGGGGTTGCATGAGTCCACATTCCATAGGGAAGGATGCAAACCAGGAACTCTGATGAAGGTCTTCAATGAGTTATATAGGAGATGATGGCTGTTTGAAGTAGAGATGAGAATTCTAGCCCTGAATGCTGAAATCACTTCTCATTTTAAAGTCTTTGACTGATTGAATGAGAAGTCATACATTGCTGAAAGGAATCTCCTCCGTTGATTATAGATATAATCAATCATATATGCAATCAACTCACTGATTATTAAAGTGTAGAAAATGTTCTTTCCAGCTTCACCTGGAGATGCTATTGAAAATCTTCATCAGAGTTCCCAACTTACAGCCAGCCCCATGAAATTTGCACTTGCCCATCCCCACAGTCAAGTAATTCAACTCCTATAAAAATTTCTTAATATTCATATTATATCTATCCTGTCAGTTCTGTTTCTGTAGAGATCCTTGATTAATATAGTTAGTTAGATGGTCAGTTTTTTGGGTAGCAAATTCCACTCTACCTTTTTTTCCCACATTGCAAAATGAACTTTAAGTGTCTCGGAGATGTTTTAAAATATGTTTTGATACAATGCAATTGTACCAAATGTATCAATTGTATCAATATATATATATATAATTGAATATTAATGTTCTTATACAGTTCAGGTAGGAATATGAGCAAGGGATGGTTGTCAAATGAGAATAATCTTCTCAATGATGGAAAAAGGCAGTCACTTGCCATATAATTATGTGGAAAATATGTATATTGATATAGGATCTTGCTGGATAGTGAGATAGTTTGATTTTTTTCCATAAGAGAGGAAGTGAGGAAAGACACCATGTCAAATTCTTCAAGGTGGTGCCAATTCAAGTCTTCTAAAAAGATTTAGTCCTCTTTCCTTTTCCCTTGTTGCACCCTGAAAGCAAGATGGGTCATCAGCAGCTCTACTGGAGCCATCCACGAAAATTCGGCCAGGGTTCCCGCTCTTGCCGTGTCTGTTCAAACCGACATGGTCTAATCTGGAAATATGCTCTCAATATGTGCCGCCAGTGTTTCCATCAGTATGCGAAGGATATAGGCTTCATCAAGTTGGACTAATCTTCCTTGAATGGAGTGTCCAGGACATCTACCAGACTAAAACAATGCTAGTTCTTTGTATATAAAATAAAACTAAAAAAACTAAGTAAAAAAAAAAGATTTAAAGTGCATTAGAAAATCAAATCTCATTCCTTACCACTGAAATTTTCTTATGTTTCTGCAATTTGGGCTAGATTCATCTGTGCTGTTCTTCTGGTGGTCTCACCTGATAACACTCTGACAGTTCAAGTGGAGTGTTCCATCCCAGATGGCCTCATTCATAAATGAAGCAATTGGCTTAGGTACATCAGTTCTCTTTCATATGGCCTTTCATTATCCAGGAGACTAAACTGCAGTTAGATGTAATTATGAATTCCAAAAATATAATTGAATCATGCTTGTAAACTGATCTGTTAATCTGGGCATGATTAGGCTAGGATTAGGGCATTGAGCCCCACCCCTTGGTAGGTGGGGAATTGAATATAAAAGGCAAGGCAAAGGACAGTTGAAGCAGTCTTTTGAGAAGCAGTTTTGATGTTGGAAAGAAGGCCCCAGGGGAAGAGAAGCAAGCCGTTTGCCTGATAGTCTACAACTGAACTTGTGGAGGAAACAGGAGCTAAGCCCAGAGAAAAATGCAGCCCCGGGAAGAGAGGAAACCCAGAAGCCTGAACCCTGGCAAACGCCAGCAGCTGTTTTGCTCTAACACGAGGCAATGGACTGTGGTGAGAGAAGAAACTTAACGCTTTATGGCCTGGTATCTGTGGACTTCTACCCCAAATAAATACCCTTTATAAGGACCAATCCATTTTTGGTATTTCACATTAGCACCCCTCTGGCTGACTAATACACACACCATAATTGTATCATGCTTTGGTTGTCTCACAAAAGCCAAATCTTCAAGGCCCCTCAAGGTCAACCCTCAGGTGTTATACACATCATTTTATTATATTCTGTTCATCAAAACATGTCACAATCCAGAAGAAATGATGGGGAGATATACTCCACCAGTTAATGGGAAGAGTTGCAAAGTCGACATGGCCATTTTAAACAAATTACACTGTGATATGTGAATACTTTTTATTTCTTGCTCATCAGTCCATTTTGTGTAATGCTATCAATATAGTGGACCATTCTGATATTTTGAAGAATATTCAGAACATTAAATCCTCCGGGATTCTAATATGAACAAAAAATGACAGGAGAAAATATGGCCCAGGGCAAAATGGTATTGTCTTTTCTATGTAAAGGTTAATTTATTTGTTTTGTCTTTTTATGGAGTTGGAGAAAAATTCATTCACAAGATCAGAAATACAAACCAAGTGCTAAACTTTTTGATATGCTAATAAATTTTATATTCATGGCACTGCAATTTTTGTTGGGGCTACAACCTGTGTGATATTATAGTAGTCTATAGTCATATGTTACAATTCATCTACTTGTTGCATAAGCTAGGCCAATTAATTCAATGGTGATACTACGGGGACCTTGAATCTTTTAAATATATGATTGCTATTATCTCTGGAAGTCCTTATAAAATATAATTTTTCTTCAGATGTTCTGCCTTGTCTGTGACATAAGGTTTTTTTCAACAGAATCAATAGATGGATTCTTCCAGTTACTTATCAGAACAGTTACATAGCCAAACTAATCCTACTCTGAAAGAGTCTTGAACTATAACTCAATTCATAATCCAAGCAGATGGCTGTCTAGATCTGTATCAGAATACTGAACCCCAAGTATCTATTTAATATATTCCCACATTTCCAGAATTAAATTTTGCCCATCAGCCAAGTCTAACAAGCTCACCATCTATTCCAAAAAAATGTTCTCCCATTTCACACAGTTCATATTAGCAAAGTCATACAAATGCATTTGACTTTTTGGCTAATACCTCTCAAATTAGAAGCTTTACTTGTTTTGAGCTGAGATTGGACTATATTTATTGATCTGGAAGTAATTAGGGGTATTGTCATTTGATTTTGGGAGTCTGTTTCAGGTGAAGGCATTATGTGTTCTTGAGTCATGGTGATGCTATTCTTTTGGAGCAAGGAAAAGAGACTGATTTTTCTAGCCCAAAGATTCAGATAATTTGGAAGTTCAAAATCTGAAGCTTTCTCAAGCAAATTTCTCAATATCCTTTCAAGTATAAACTCTTCAAAATGATGGTGAAGTTCTCATTTGTAGGCCACATGGAAAGCATTAAGGGACTTCATTCCCAGGCTAGCTTGGAAATGAAAACTTCATACATCAGTTTCAAAAGGAGATAATTTTTTCTCATATTTGTGAAGGCAGATATTTGGGAGTGTTTATTTGTAGCTGAACATGTCAGGATCCCTTACTGTAATGCATGGCTCCCAACCTGTACCCCAAAATAAGTGCTTGGGGCTTGTGTCATGCTCTATGTGAACTGAGACATGAACTTCTGTAGCACCATGGGGCCCTTAAATTGACCTCTACCAGTCAATGGAGAGATAAAACACAAAAGAAAGGAAAAGGATAAGTAAGGGAATAGAAAAAAAAAAAAAAGATGAAATACAGTAAGAAACCTGAGAAGTATTAGGCATGTTGGACAATGGCCACCAACTCTATCCTTATCAAACCATCTCTTCTAGACACACTTCAGTTTTACCAAGTAGATAATAATGAAGAATATGCAAGCTCTAACCTTGTAACCCAATGATATAGACTGATGCCTGTCATTTCAGTCACTGGTAAAGCAAAGGCTTTTTTGTGTCTCCTTTTAATTGCTCAACAAAAGTGTTCCCTTCTCTCTCCCTTTTATTTTTAAGATCTCAGAAGCAGACTTACTTACTGAAAAGACAGTCAAAAGCAATATTTAAAATGTTAGCAAAAACGATAGTTCATTTTTGGGTTGAAAGTCTATTGCAGGATATAACCGCTTAAATATCATCTTGAAGATTGTCTCGCTCTAGTTCCTTCCCTTCATCTCTTGCTTATTTTGCAATTTATTTTCACTACCTTGTCTCCTTACATTTTTTTCAAAGTGGATGCACAATTAACAGGAAAGGCAAACAGAAGAGTTAAGAGGAAGTTTAAGAAAGATGGAAGAAAAACAGGTGAGATAAATGATCCACTTCACACCTCAAAACTTAAGTCATATGTGAACAGATAATATCTTCTCTTTCCTAATATGTAGAAATATTTTTATAACAATGTTTACAATGTTGCTCTTCATTTTTAAAGTTTTTATAGAACACAAACAATAAGCATTGCTAATTCGTTTAATTGCCTTATCTTCTTTTCTCATGAAAATATTGTTAATGTGGCAAAAAATAAAATGAATGTGATTAAGAGAATTGGCTTGGAAAATGGGCTTATAACATAAAACTCTGTAATTCTTGACTTTGTGCATATGCATGCATGTTAAGATCACAAGTAGGACTTTTCCCCTTTCTTCTGGTATTATTTCAAAGGCCATCTGGTATAAATGTGAAAATTCTAATTCCTCCACATTCCTATTTAATATGTCAGCAACTGGGGCCAAGTAACTCCCTCTCCTGGCTTAAAAAGACACCCATTCAGGAGGCAGTGGCCACAGGAGGTTCTGAGGAGAGGGAGAGGGAAAAATATGCATAATATAGGGGCATTTTTGGGACATTGGCTTTGTCCTGCATGACGTTGCAGTGATGAATACAAGCCATTATATATTTTGTAATAGCTTGCAAAATTGCATGGGATAGAGTGTAAACTATAATGTAAACTATAGGCCATGGTTAGTGGAAATGCTTCAATATGTGTTCATCAATTGCAACAAATGTACCACACTAATGAAGGATGTTGTTAATATGGGAAAGTATGGGAGAGTGAGAGAGTAGGGCATATGGGAATCCTCTATAATTTTTATGCAACATTTATATAATCTAATGTTTCTTTAAAATAAATAAATAAACAAACGCATTCAGAATGACTTTATAATCATACCCCATACAGTACAAATAAAAGAATGAGTGATGAGTATATTGGAGGTAATTCAAGGAGTGCAATGTTTCGGGTGAGGTGTGCTGGTCTCTGCTTTTGTTCTTAAAAAGGTGAAAATCACGTTGTCAATCTGCCTGGTCACTCATCTAGAGGTTTTGTGGCAGAATCCACTGCCAAGTTCTTTTTAGTTTGATGGCAGAGTTCACTTCTTTGAGAACGCAGAGCTGAGGTCTTTGTTTAATTGTTGACTGTCAGCCAGGAGCCTCTCTAATCTCATAAAAGTCACTTGTATTCCTTATCTTCTTGCCTTCTTCATCTTCAAACCAGTAGTGGGGTTGAAGTCATTCTCGTCCTTCGGCTCTCTCTGACTTCTCCTACCATATCTCTCTTGGCTGGAGAAATGTATCTGCTATTAAACGCTCATGTGGTTTTCAGTGAATGAAAGATGGCAACATATGAGTTCATCAGAACCCAGGAAATTTCTATGCACGTGGCCCCACGGGGAATCAACAATAGTTTGATCATATAAGTATCCATGCAGGCAAGTTATAGTAGAGGCTCATATCACAGTACTAGTATCAATCAAATCAGGATCAAAGAATGGATATCTTAGGCTCAGGATAATCTGGCTGCAGAATACAAAATTGACTCTATCAAGGCCAAAGGAACTATCAAGATTTTTGTATTCTCATGATTGTTATATAAAAGAAGGACTGAAGGATTGCTACACAGAGATTAGCAGTCATGAGGTCACTAAATGCCTTGTGCAAAACTTGGATTATGTAATCATTGTTGGATATTTCATTCATTGCAGAGTAGCTTCAAAACTTAGTCTACGGGATATGATATTTGAAAAAAGAATACTGTAATGGCCAGCTACATTTGGAAGACATATATGGAGATTTCAAAAGTCTAGATGAACCTCATGATCACAATAATGAGAAATTTCCATGGTCCTCAAGTAGAAATGAAAAAGATTTTAATCATTCTCTGTTTCGCAGGATGCTGTCAGTCCTAGTTATATGGAGTGCAATCACTGTATTATTCTGTCACATGACTTCAGTGCACATGAGAAAGAACAACTAAGGAATCATCCACAAGAAAAAAAAAATAAGTTAATAAAAAGAACTTTAAGCTTTGAGTTCAAAATCTCCTCTCACTGAGTTTTACCATTTTTACTAGCTTAGAGAATCATTTGCCCTACTGGATAGTTTTATGCTATGGACAAAATGACATTAATTCTATCTATTGATACTATTTAATTTTTAGTATGTCAGAATAAAAAATATGATTGTCAATAGTAGAGATAATTTGCTCCAAAATAGGATTCCCTGAGTATAATTTATTTCATTCCACTATCATATTCCTTGAACCTTGAGAGAATACTTGGGTTAATATTTGAGCTTATTTTTGTCAGTGAGAAACAACAGCAATGGCCACAAAGGAAAAAAACCTTCAGAGAAACTCAAAACCATATGCCCC
Organism: Tolypeutes matacus; assembly: GCA_026826555.1. Taxonomy (NCBI): domain Eukaryota; kingdom Metazoa; phylum Chordata; class Mammalia; order Cingulata; family Chlamyphoridae; genus Tolypeutes; species Tolypeutes matacus. The sequence continues at coordinate 945,223 of JAKSZT010053980.1, forward strand.
AGACAATTGCTGAAGAATAGTGTAAAAAAATAGTACAGTGAAGAGACCTTTAAGAGTTTAAATAGCAGGAACAATTATTATATTCTATTGCCTTAACTATAGACTTGTCTCTTACCTTTTGCCCCTCCTATTATAATTCCTAGTTGTTTCTACTTATAAATTCAGCTCTTGATATTAAATTTCATTGTAAATTATGATGTGTTTTTTAAAGCTCAATTCCTTCCTATTTCCAGTTTTTCTCTGAATACATTAATACATTTTTTTTAAGGCACAGGAGGGCACTGAGGCTATATTTAAGGGAAGTGGAAAAACATTAACTTGCTGTTAATGAGGATATCTTTATGCATTTCAGTTTTCAGTTTAAGCTTTTGTGATAAACTTCCATAAACTTTAGGACATTCCTGATATTTTTCAATAGTTTGCATTCTGTGGAACACATCATAGGTGTCATACTGTGACCAGTTGAAAGAAGGCAAAAATGGAAAGGAACTAAGATTTCCTGAAATTCTACTGTGATTAAAGATATAGAGAAAATGCTTTCTAACAATGATATTTATTCTCTAAAGATATCATAAAAGCAAACTACAAATGCTGAGAACTTTGAAAATATATTTACAACACATTTGAAAGACAAAGACATACCTTCTTTATTATGTAAATAACTCTCAAAATCAATAAAAAAGTGATAAGGAATTGTCTTCAGGTGCATTGCAAAGTAAGAAGTATATAATAATATATACACATTTCTGGGCACTTTTACAAATTTATTCATTGCCTGCTTTGTGACATACATTGTACATGTTATTAGAGACATAAAGCCCAGTGATTTAATAATCACAGCCTTTGAATAACTTACAATCTGAGGGGATGCAATCAACTATATATGTGTTTTTGTGTGTGTGTGTTTTTGTGGGTGTGTGTGTGTGTGTTTGTTTTGTTTTGTTTTGTTTTGATGTGCTGAGTATGAGAAGGTAGTGACCTAAAACAAAATAGGTCCTGGAATAAATAATATCAGAGTTGAATCTTGAAGCATTAGTCACATTTAAGAAAATGGAGAAAGATACTGCAGGAAGCAGCAGTGGCTCAAGTAATTGAGCTCCTGTTTAAAAGGTATGCCAGACCTACAGGGTGTGGGGAGATGCAGTCCCCCATGTGGTGGTGGTGATGTAACACACTAAAAAGACCATGATGCAACCAGATAGAAAATAGAGTTAAAAAAAAAAAGATATGACAGAGACTAGCACAAGTGCCCAAACCATCTCAACATCATTAAGACTACTCTCCCAGACAGTGGTTCATTTTCTAGAAAAGAACCAGTTGAAACTCACCCTCTTGAGACTTCATTGTCTATCTTACTTTCTGTCTTTGGAAATTGAATCAATTTTTTTATTCTATTTCTCTAAGAATTTATGGTGTGGTTGATCTCTACCTTTCCAGTTAACTTTATCTGGGAATTTTGCACCGTCTCTTTAGTAGTACAATGTCTAAGAGCCAAGGGTCAACTTACCCTTTTCTGAAAAGTTAACTTCCTTTTCTAATTGTTTCATATCTGCAAAGTCCAGCTTTCTATACTCCCTTCTACTCCTGGAACCCAATTTTCAGTTTGGGTCAAGGGGCAAGATGAATGTTGGCCATTATATTCTTTAATTTAATCTATTCTTATGGCTGTGAATCCCTGTAAATAGGACCTATGGATAAGATTACTTCTGTTATTGTCTGACCAGCTGAATCAGAATGGGTTTTAATCCTATTAGTATAGGCCTTATAGAGAAGGTCACAAAGAGAGAAAGAAAGGAACCAACAAGAAGCTGGAAGTAGAAGGAAACTGGAATGGAAAAGAGAGGCAGGAGAGGCTGCCATGTGCCAAAGACCAAGGGTACCTGGCAGTCAGGCCCATAACACCACAGTTTTTTTAGAAGGAAGTATTGCATTGATGAAGCCTTGATTGTGGACTTTTCTTAGTCTCAAAATCTTGAGCGAGAAAGTTCCTGTTATTTAAGTCAACACATTACATGGTGTTAGATTTAGCAAACAGGACACTGAAACACTTATCCTCATATATTGACTATTAATATTGACATAATTTCATTCTTACATAAACATTGCAAGAATAGGACAGGTAACTCCCATAACCATCCTTTGTTCAGTTTCACCAGTTGTCTACAATTTGCTCCACAATGGTCCTTCCTTCCCTCCCTCCTTCCCTCCCTCTCTTCCTCCTTTCCTTTCTCCCTTCCTGCCTTCCTCCTTTCCTCCCTCCCTTCTTATTCCCTTCCTTCCCTCCTTCCTTCCTTCTCTTTTTCCTTTCTTTCCATTTATAAAAACAGATGTAATTTTTTCCCAAACCATTTGAGGGCAAAAGTGGCATCATGCCCATTTTTCCCTAAATGCTCCAGTATACATTTTTAAAAGAATAAAACATTCTGCATAACAACAGTAAAATGATATTTTACAAACCCAAGAGAATTTAATATTCACACATTATCTAACCTGGTCTATGTTCAAATTTTATGAACTGTCCCAGTGAAGCCCTTTTTAGCTATTTTAACATTCTGAATTCAGGATCTAATCCAACATCACACATTGTAGTAAGGTAACATTTTTTTTTTTAGCCTCCTTTAATCTGGAATAAACTCTAAGTCAGTGCTTCACTTTATTGGCCTTGAAAATTCTGAAGCCTATAGGCAAATTACTGTGTAAATTAATCCTCACTTTGGATCTGTACCATGTTTCCTTATGATCACATTCAGGTTATGCATTTTTTCAAGGACTAATATAGAAGTGGCATTGCATCTTCATTGGTAGTATGACAGCAGCCTAAAAAAGTACATTAGAAAATCTATTTCTATAATAAAAGGATAATTATAATTTACAGAATCCCCTTTTGGAGAGGATGGCCACTTCAAAATTTACATTGATTAGATATGGTGTCCCTGAAGTTAAAAATTAATACTTCAATATTCCAAGTTTAATTTGAGTATAAGTAATTTTTTTAAAAGGAGTTACCATGGATTGAACCCAGAACCTCGTATATGTGAAGCAGGCACTTAACCACGGAGCTATACCCACTCCCCTATAAGTATTTTTGAACCATGCAACTCCTTCTAGGTTTTTTTCTCCTATACTGATTCTTAACATTCTTTTACTTTATTGCTATTTTTTCATTAACATTTTTGTTCATTTATTTGATTCTCTACTTCCTACCTTCCTTTATTTATCTGAAAGGCAAATAACCATGGAAAGCTAAATAGTCAGTGTGTGTTTTTAGTTTGTTTTTTTATGCTTTTTTTTTGCCATGTATTTGAGTGTGTATGTTTGTGCTGTTGCAATGAAAGAGAAGTTTAGATAATTTTATGATGGATCCATGAAATTTCCTTTGTCTAATAAATATGTGGCTCTCCTCATGTGGAACTACATCATAGACACTGCACTTCTTAATCTCACAGTAAGAAAAAAAAGTGAGAACAGAAAACTCGTGGAATTTTCCTGAGCTTATTTTTTAGTTGTTTTTCACAAGAGGATATGGCTGTTATTGTTAAGTTTTGCACAATTAAAGAATCACAAGCAGCATCTGAAATGAAAGAAAAACTTAAAATGGTTACTAAAGATAGGTACAGAAAAGACGTGTTGAATATTAGGGCACTAAAACCAATGAATTATAAACATTCATGATAAAATCCATAGGAGAATCAGTCAAGGTTCTGCTGCTAAACTGCTCTGCCCTCTAATGGTACCGAAATAGCATTGACAATTCTAAATTGAAATTCTAGGCAACCCTCAATTTGTACAGATCAAATAGAAAGAAAAAGCAGCTATGTGCTACAACATGGGTTCTCCTAACTACCACTATCTGGAGACAAATGTCGTGGACATTCTATAAATGCCCATTATAATTTCATTCATTTCACTTACACAACATATCTTTAAATAAAATAATATCATATCATTAATTGTCTTCAAAACAGATTCTTTTTTTCTGGTTTTCATTCTCATGCAATATGTTTTCCCTCTGCAGTATATGCATATTATTATTTAATCTTGATGATATACATTATTTTAATTTCCATGCTCATGGGTTTTGAAAATCCTGTTGCTGCAGCTTCCATTCATCAATCATAGCAAATATGATGAGGCCGATTGTAATACTATATTATAAACATCCCACAAATAATCTTCCAGTTATGTTAACACAAGCAAACAGTGAGAATAATGTAGTTTATAATATAAGTACATTTGCAAAAGTCTCTGATTTTAAAATGTGGAACTTTTAAAAGACAAACTAGTGATAAAGTGGAATGGACAGTCTTGGTACACTGAGTTCCCTTGCCCTGGAGGCATTCAAGAGGAAGAGCTGGATACCTATGTGGAAAAATGTCATAGATGAATTAAGTCTTTATTTAATATTTTATGGATGCTCAGAAGTTGGAAAAGCTTTTATTTGGTAAAGATCTTTTCTCTTAATAAACCAGCATTCAGATTCAGAGTTGGTAAATCAATTTTATATTCAGCAATGCAAGAAAGGAGCTCGCAAGAAAAGAACAATTCAGGCTGACATCAGGAAAGTTACCAGGGTGAGTTCAGAACATAGAAAAAAGTAAGCCCATCAAGTGCATTTGATATTAGAGTATATAGGACGAGTCAGCTTATTCTCAAGATATAGTATGATGTGGAAGGCAGAAAATGTGTAAGAGGAAAAACTCTTAGTCCATAATTATCTGAATTAAACTGACACTCACTTTTCTCTGATACAAGAAATGGTGTCTTGGCATTGAACATCTCTCTGAACTAGAAAAATGTAACAGCCCACAACCTGATATACAATTGTATGTTCCACCCCAAATAATCACATACTATCATATTTGATATATGCACCAATTTAATCAAACCATGATTCAGTAAATAATTGGAAACTCAAAACTCAAGTCATCCTGTGATTTCTGAGGTAATTTTAATACTCTGTAACTTTTTCATGGCATTTTTCACTTCTGTATTCCTTAGTATGTAGATGAGTGGGTTGAGAAAGGAAGTTCCAATGGTATAAAATACTGCCACCATCTTGTCTAGGGGAAAGTGTTTGGGGGACATGTATACATGAATGTACATGGTCCAAAAAATAAGATGACTACGATGATGTGGAAAGTACAAGTAGAGAAGGCTTTTTCCATGCTACTGTGCTGTGGTTTCTCAGAAAATGCAAGATGACAATATATGAAATCATCAGAAGCATGAAACTACTTGAACAAATGTCCCCACTATTGAACACCAGCAGTAGGTTGATCACATAAGTGTCCAGGCAGGCAAGTTTCAACAAGGGCTGTAAATCACAGCAATAATGATCAATCAAATTGGGCCCACAGAAAGGCAATCTCAAGGCCAGGGCAATCTGAGCTATAGAATGCATGAAAGACCCTATCTAGGCAAAAATTATCAAAATGATGCAGACCTGCCGTCTCATGATGATTGGGTAATGTAGGGGCTTACATATGGCCACATATCGATCAATAGCCATAAGGATGAGGACAAAGATCTCCATGCAGCCAAATAAATGTAGTGTTATGCACTCATTGTAGGATATGATTTTCTTTGCAGTGAAAGCATCCACAATTAGCCAAGGTGCTGTGGAAGTTGAAAAGCAGACATCAGCAAAAGACAAGAAAAATAGGAAGAAGTACAGGGAGCTTCCAAGTGTCTGGCTGAACTTGATAGTCACAATAATGAGTAAATTCCCTACCACAGTTCCCACATAGAAAATTAAGAAGATTACAAACACCATTTTCTGCCTCAAAGGATCTTGTGTTAATCTAACAGTATGAATTCAGTTACACTGCTGTTTTGATGCATTGTTTCATTCAATATGGGGGAAGCACAGGTTACAAAGAGTTCATCTGTAAGTAGAAAATAATTAATTTTATAAAAAAGCATGTTTGGAGCTTGAATATATGCTTGACCACAGAAATTGTCCTTATCAATGGGTAATCAGTTACCTTTCAGTGTATTGATGTTTTTCTGAATGTAATAAATCTCACAATACTTATTAAAACTATTTACCTGATTACATAGGAACATGCGATAGGAAATAATGGAAAAGTAAATCACCTTTCAGACATAATAAACATTAATTTTCTGGATTCCACACAAGTAGGTAATTTCCTGATCTGAATTTATTTCTTCAATTTTCAGTAGGACCTAT
>JAKSZT010053980.1:965526-982668 GCA_026826555.1 Tolypeutes matacus
AAGACAAGCAAGCCATTTGAAAAATGGGCAAAAGACATTTCTCCAAAGAGAAATACAAATGCCCAAAAAGGACATGAAAAAATGCTTAACATCACTAGCTACTAGGGAAATGCAGAGCAAAACCACAATGAGATACCATTCCACATCTTTTAGTATGGCCAATACAAAAAACACGGAATACTACAGGTGTTTGAAAAGATATAGAGAAACAGGAACACTCCTTCATTGTTGGTGGGAAAGTAGAATGGTACAGGCTTTGTGGAAAACAGTTTGGAAGTACTTCAAGAAACCAGATATAGAACTACCATAAAATCCAGCAATCCCGTTACTAGGAATATATTCAGAAGAACTGAAAGCAAGGATACAAACTGAAATTTACATACAGCATCATTCATAATTGCTAAAATATGGAACCAGCCCAAATGTCTATCAGCTGAAGATTAGATAAATAAAATATGATATATATACACAATGGAATACCATTCAGGTGTAAGAAGAAATGAAATTGGTATGCGTTTGACAATATGGATGAACCTAGAGAATATTATGTTGAATGAATAAGACAGATACAAAAGTACAAATATTGTAAAGTCTAACTAATAAGAACCTAACTAAACACCATGAGTAAACTCACAGAGATATACTTTAGAGTATAGGTTACTAGAAGATACAAGGTGGGTTCAGAATGGAAAATAATGCTTAATGTATGTAGCATTATTAATGAGTCTAATTGTAAAAATGTAGAAATGAATATAGTTGAGAGTAACACATTGTAATAAGTATAACTAACACTGTTGATTTATAAATGTGGTTGTGGCTTAAAAGGCTAGTATGTGGAAGTAAAGGTCAACTGAAAGCAAAGTACAGAGTAAAGTAAGGTATGTATTACATAGTGATTTTGGTGGTGGATGAGGATTGTGTGTGTCTTATAAATATAAGAATCCTCTTCTTTTACAAAGTGCTAAGAATATTGTGATATATGGGAAAATTAGAACTAATGTAGCATATGGACAATAGATAACAGTAATATTGTAATATTTTGCAGAAATGGTAAGAAGATATTTTTTTCAATACTAAGGGATAAAGGGGGTATGGGATTTTTCCTTTGGTAATAATGAAAATGTTCTAAAATTGACGGAGGTGTTGACAGCACAACTCTATGATAAAAATAAAAGCCACTGAATAGACACTTTGAATGGATTGTACAAAGCATGAGACTGTATAACGCAAGGAATTCAGTGGTGGATGGTGGACTGTGGTTAACAGGACAAATATGAGCACATTTTCTCCTGAACAGTAACAAATATGTAATACTAAAATAGGTTGTTAACAATTGGGTGGATTGGGGAAAAATACACTAAATGTAAGATATGGGCTATAGTTAGTAGTAATATTTTGACGATGCTCTTTCAAAGTTTGTAACAAATGTTTCCCAACAATGTAAGGTGTTGGTGGTGGGGAGATGTATGGGAGGCTTGCATGGTGATATGCACGTTTTGTTGGTAAATTTTAAAAAATTGTATACACTTATTATTTAGTTATGTTCATGCATGAATGATAGACTTCCATAAAATTTTACTAAAAATAAAACTGTTAGCCAAAGCCACAAAATTAGGCAAAGCATCTGAAGAAAAGACAGTGGACAATGATGTATATTTACAAAACCCATCATGCTGTTCAAAGCTCCTTAAACTCTGAATTTACTCAATATCTCTCCTCCAGCCAATTGTCTTCCTATGAATTCCATTTACATTCACATTCAAATTCAGTCTTGGATAGATGCAATACCCTTAAACATAACACCTTATTTCTTTGCCAGCTGAAGGAGCACCTCATAACTGTGAGCTGATTACCTCTTGGTTAATGACTCCCCATCCTGACTAAAAAGAAATACCACTTCAGAATCCTGGCCTTATCCTCTTTGTTGACAGGTCTTAGATACGTGGAATTAATGGAAATTTTCAACCTGGGAGTCACAACACAATTCGAACTAATTGAACAAGTTAACTTATCTCAATTTACCTGAGCCCAACAAGCAGAACTATACACTTTACTAGAGCTTATATACTGACATCACAACATTTATACTGACAGCAAATGTGCTTTCAGAGTGGCCCATGATTTTAGAAACAGAAGAGTTTCTTTACCTCCACTGGATGCCCTATAAAGAAAGGACAACTATTTAGTAACATACTAACTGCAATCTTATAGTTTCAACCTATTGCTATTATTACAATTTTATTATTTGTTGTGGGCACCAACATTTCTGGAATGGATGGTTAAGAATGTATGTAAAATTTCTAGCAAGAGCCATAAACTATAGAAAATTCAAACAAATCTGGGCAATTCAAGAGTTAAATACTTTTTTACAAATTGTAATCACAAATTTAAATGAAAGCATATATTAAAAATTGTCCTAATATATGAAGTGTAAATAGGAGAAATTAATGAAATTGCAGTTTATTTCTCAGAACTTAGTCAATAATTGACAATCATTTTATTTTTTAGGGCATAATTTTCAACCATTCTTTGCTATTCGGTATATGTGAAGCATCATTGGTTTTGCATGTCCTGTTGGCAAAGTTTCCCCACAAAGCAAAATAAAATAAAATAAAATAAATTCCACAAATTGAAAGTTCACAGAGTAAGTGAGGTACTTCAAAATTTTATTTTGTGCCTTAAGAGTTCCAGAAAATTAAAAGACACCTTCCATTCATGCTGAAATTTGGAAATTTGTCTCCATTGATTAGACAATCTGATTCAAAATATATAAAATCTTTTGTTTTAATTGAGTAAATTCAACATTTGTTATCTAAATAATATAATTAACAGTAATAACATGTTTTCTTTATGATCAAACTGACTTTTAAAATGTTCTTTACTCACAATTGAATAAAATGCATACTTGATTCTATTATAAAATTATTTCACAAAAGATATGTAAAATAAAACACATCATAAAAAACCAGCTTAAATCCATGAATAGATAATAATTAATATCAAAATTCTGTGCATAAAAATCCATTTTAAAATTTTTCTATTATCTTTATATATTGATATGTTTCATCACATTTTTTTTTCATTTCAGACTCTCAACACACTTGTGTAAAATATACACCAAACTGAAATACATGGAAAGTCACAGAAGAATTTCTGAATTCATTCTTTTGCGGTTTTCTTATGATGACAAGAGAGAAATGTTTTGCATTGTTCTCTTTTTATTCTGTTATGTTTCTTTCTTGGTAGGAAACCTCCTGATTGTTTTGTCCATTTGATGCAGCTTCCTTTTTTACCAACCCATGTACTATTTCCTCAGCCATTTATCCTCTATGGACATCTGCTACACCTCTAATGTTACACCCAAACTGATTGGTGACTTGTTAATTAGGACAAACCCATGTCCTATGGAAACTGCATGTTGCAGGTCTTTACCATGCACTTCTTTGGAAATATTGAGATCTTCATTATTGCTGCCATGGCCTTTGATTGCTGTGTTGCCATCTACAAACCTCTGCACTACATGATTATCATGAACAGGACAAGATACAGTCTTTCAATCCTAGCTGCTTGGGCAGGAGGTACGGCTCATCCCTTGCCTCAATTGTCTGACAATCCAGCCATAATGCTATTTTGTGGTTCTAATGAAATTGATCACTATTTCTGCAACAGTTTCCCACTGCTAAAAGTTGCCTACTGACACCTACATCTCAGGTGTCTTGGTAATTGCAAATTCAGGTATGGTCTCCTTAATAACATTTGTTTTATTATTTGTTTCTTATGTCACTATATTATTCACTTAAAAAAATCACTCAGCTGAGGGAATTCATAAAGCCCTGTCTACCTGTAGGTCTCATGTAACATCAGTCGTGTTATTTTTTGGTCTTTCTATCTTTGCACACCTTAGAACACCTAAGACTTATACTGAGGATAAAATATTTGTACTGTTTACACTATCATTGCTCCTATATTCAATCCTTACAGAGATGAAAAAATGTCTTGAGAAAAGTTTAATGTTTAATATTATTTTTGAAAGAAGCACACAATTAAATAAAAAAGCTAGAAATGACCTCAGAGTTCAATTATTCCTTTCATATCATGAATGCAATGGATGAGGGTAATAGGACTTAGGGTGTTAAAGTAACTGCTACTCAAATAGTAATGCCACCATACAAAAATGATTTGGACACATAACCTATTTTGTGGGCTATTGAGATGGAATAGGCAAAATTACCTGAACAAAAATCATCAGTGTCAAAATCAGTGTCAAAACAATGAAGATGATGCTTTTGTGAGCAGTGAATTTTGATGAAAAATATTCTATGATAATGTTATTACACATTTCAGGATTACCAGTAGGACACATAGTACACATGTTCCTGGTAATGAGAAGTTAAAATCTATAATTTAAATAAACATTTAATATTGATAGATTTCTACCAATATAACATTTAGTGGCATTCAAAATTGTACAATGTAGCAACTAGTATAGCAGAATCTGGTTTAAATCTGTTTTATTCTTGTCTGAATTTCTGTTAAAAATAATAAGTAGTGAAGACAGAGCAAAAATAACATAACATGATGTTTAAAACATGTTTGACCTATTGACCAATAGCGAAAATCATTTTCCATAAACCTTAACAAAGTGAATTATATGAATTAATCTGCTACAACTTTATTAAAATTGGTAAGTAACTGGCTACTATTATAACCTGAATCAAAGACTTTCATATTACTATTCCAATGGTAAAAATAAGCAAAATACAAAAAAAGATGTGGTCTAAATACAAAAAAAAAAAAAAAAAAAAAAGTAAGAAAGAATATGTAGTTACAAGGAAAAAAAATTGTGATACAAATAAATAAAGCAAATCATCTTGTAACTGTTACAAAGAGGAAATTTTTTGAAAAGATTTGCTACAGAAAGAAGTAAAATTGATAAAATAATTCTTAGGAAGTAGAACACAAATCATAAGGAAGATAGGTCAGAATAACAGGACTATATGAAAAATAAGATAAATTACAGAAAGGTTCAGATTTTGTACGTACATTTCAAGAGTTAAAATCACTCTGGAGACACTCTACAAAGAAGGTTAAATAAGAAAAATAATGAGGGTGATAAAGTTAAGTACTGCATTTATAGTTGAAAGGAACTGGGAAAAATTATTATTTTTTATAGATAAAAAAAGATCAAAATTATTGCAAGTTGTAAATTTTCTTTGGAAAATCCAAAGGAAATATGGATATGACAAAATACAAAGATTTGCGAGAAAGGTTTGGATCATGAAATAATATTTTATTACCACACTATTTGTACTTCATTGTTTAAAAGAATTAAAAATAAAACCTTCAGATTTCATAAGGTTATGATGTAAACAACACATATCTGTTTTTATAAAAATATTTTCTAAAAAAGAACACAATCACAATATTCCTTCTCTCTTAAATCTGACTGTAAAAACCTTTTTCACATAAGTGGAATATTTGCTATGTCACTAACAATCAAGCATTAATAATGGAAAAAGAGCTGTCTGAAAGGACAAACAATTTAGCAATATCTCCAAGTGCATGTCAAGGAGGGAATGAAATCAATGAGACTATAAGCCTCCTATGGTATCTTTTTATTTATTTTTTTATTTCTTCCATAAAGGAGATACCACTATCCCAAATAATCTTAACCCTCACATATTATAAAGCATGTAAAGCAATCTTTCTCTGTGCCTTGGTTCATGACTTCTTCCTGTCTAAGCATTTTCCATTTCTCAACAGAGTGATTGCATCACTGCCATACAGCACTTCCCGATTGAGTCATACCTCCCCACAGCCAGGAGTATACCAGGAAAAACAACAGAGGCAGTAATAATTATTTGCAGTGCCAGGATCTCCTCTTCTGATGTTTCACCTTTTAGGGCCTTTCGCATATCTAAGCAATAACTTATTTCCATTGAAGCCATGGAGCCTATTGAAAATAAGGGGAATTCATTCTCTCTATTCCAAATGAAATTAGCCCTAACTAATTAGATTTCCACATTTTGGCTGATTGTATTTAATGTACTATTATTCCAAGTAATATGGTGGATTTCATAAGTAAAGAAAAGTGTCCATGTTTATGTGTGGTTGTGTGTATGGCATAGGAGTTGCTTGTGTTTCTTGAGGAGTCACAGGAAAACCTTTGCAATCAAAGAGAATGCTGTTGAGAACAGAGTTTGCCATCTCACCATGAAATGGATATACAATCTCAGGATATGGTCAAGGATGGTTTATTTCTACTCTTTCAGTTTAATTTGTTTAAATGCTCTTTAACATTGCTTGCAAGGAAAAACAGACATGAAAGAAATGTGAGGAGAAGATCAGGCAACTTATTTTTCCTGCTAAGAACAGATCTTTCCTGTTAAGAACACAAAACATTTAATTGATAGTTTGTTAATAGGTATGCAAATTTGTAGTATCGTAAATCAACACCTAGAAGTGAAATTGCTGTATTATAGTTTATCCTGGGTTTTATAAAAAGTGCCAAATAACATTTCAAAAATCTGTTTAGTTTTGCATAAGAGTTCCATTATATTGGTACTTTGTGTTTTTTCCTCTCTCTTTCTCTTGATTGATCCTGCTAAATGTTTCTGAATATTATTAATCTTTCCAAAGAATCAACTTTAACTTTATTTATGATCTTTATTTAAGATCTTATTTATGACATTATATTCTTCCCCACTTTTTATCTTTATCTCTATATTTTTTGGTTTTTATTTGCTTTTAATTCCTTGATCTTGATGCCTAAGATATTTACAGCACTCATTACCAAATTTTTATTTCTTAATGTTAGAGGTATCATGAGACATTCTACAGATACAAAAAGGATAATAAGTGAATATTATGAGCACATTAAGTCCAGAAAATTCAACAACTTTTAAAGAATGGACAAATTCCTTGAATATTCTAAACTTTAATATCTCAAGAAAGTAAAGAATATATAATCTCAAACGTGCTATATCCCTTGAGAAACTGAATTTGTAGTTACAAATACTCAACCAAGGGAAAACTCTGTATATATAGCTCCGTTGTTGCATTCTCCCAAACAGTAGAGAGGAACTAACCAATTCTGCACAAACTCTTCTGAAAAAAGAAACAGATTGGTATATATCTGAATTCTTTATTTAGGCCAGAATTTCTCTGATTCTTATTAAACAAAATAGCTATTCTTTATTTTTGTTATCATTTTCTACATGTACAATGATATTACCTATAAACACAGGCAGTGTGTTTCTTCCTATTTATATGGAAGAAAACTTTTGAAAATAAAAGTGAGATGAGGAAGTTTATTGGATATAAGATCAATATTCAAAAATTCAAAGTAGGGAAACAGATGTGGCTCAAGAGGTTCGGCGTCCATCTACCATATGGAGAGACCGGGGTTCGATCCCCGGTACCTCCCGGTAAAAAAAAAAAAAAAAAAAAAAAAAATTCAAAGTAAATATTTTACTTCTAACAAAAAATCAGACATAGAATTTTTTAAATGACAGTATAAAATCATCAAAATTCTTAATACTTAATGAAATATTAATACTTAATTAATTATTACAAAACATTTCCAAGACAGCTACATTAAAAACCACAGATTGATGAGAAAAATTAAAGAGCACCTAATAAAGAAAGGGACATTCCACATTCATCTTGAAATTCAAAACGTCAACTCTCTCTCCTCCCAAATTAATGCCTAGATTCAATACAATACCTTCAAAAATTCTAGAAGGATTTTTTTTCATTTAAAACCTAATTGTAACACTTTATGCAAATGCAAAGGATCTAGAACAGCCCATACAGTTGCCTAATAGATCATATTTGTAGAACTCACACTCTCTGATATTATCCCATACTATAAAGCTACAGTAACCAAAGCAGTGTGGTATTGATGGATGTAGGATGACTGAATACCTGAAACTAACTTGTTTCTCTCCCTGTTGCTAAGATACAAAGGAAAGAATTGTATGTAAATTAGAAGGCAATGAGATGCAACCCTCTCTTAGTCCCAAATTCTGCTTTTGGTGGTCAAGAATATCTTGCTGCGGCAATGAAGCATGAAAACCAGCTTCAACCAGTTGGCTGGACCTGCACAGAAGCAGCCCCTTGCTGTCCTCACTTGAACTTGATTAATTAACATAGTAAATTTCCCACCCAGGGGTGGAGTTATCTGCCCATTTTTTGATTATGCAATGTATATGCAAGCATGATTTCCTGAACATACTAATCATACAATTATATAACTAGTTATGTATGATTATCCATATGCATAAAAGCTAATGCATAATCAAAGTAAATCCTAAGTAGTAACTTAGGTATTTAAGCAAGAGTAAAACCACAGCACGGGGAGTTGGGTCTGAGGGACTTTGAACTGACCTTGGCTCCTACCTCTGCAGATGTAATAATTGTGAGTTTGCCTAACTCTCATGTTGAAGTTTTCCTCATGCCTTCTCTGGTTATCCATAAAGGCCCTGCCTTGAGGCCTAACAAATTTGTGACTCTGCAGGGACTAAACTAAATTTTAAAAAATGGTAGCCAGAGAATGCTTCTAAAGTGAACTGCAGAGGGGGTTGCCTGCACCAGGACATGCCTGACTCCAGCAGCTGTTTGGGATTTTCCTCAGGACTCGGGGTTACCGGGGCAGAGCCCCTTTCCAGCCACCAAAAGAACCAAGGCTCACGAGGTTAGGACGGAGGACTGGGTTGTCTCCTTGCCTTGGTGGGTGAGTTTGTTCCATTATTCATTACTTCTTTTTTCTTCTAGCTGACCATGAGTAAGCATTTGGTTTACCTTTGCTAAAGTAGCGGAGGTTTCGTTGCAGTGGGAGAGATTTTGGTGGGTTTGAGTCCCACTCCCTCACTCCCTTAAAGTGGAAACCCATTGTTTGGCTTTAGCTAACTGCCAGTTAGCATTTGGTTTACCTTCACTAAGGTAGTGAAGGTTTGGTGGTAGTGGGAGAGGTTTTGTGGGTTTGAGTCACACTCCCTCACTCCCTTAAAGGGGAAGCCTCCTGTCTTTTGTGCATTTGTTTTTTGTTTTTTGTTTTTTTTGGGGGGTGGTATTTATAGCATTTATGAAGCTTTAACATATGCACAGCCAGAGAGTTTGCCAGGATTATAAATTTGGGGATCACTGAGTATTACCTAGGAGACTGACAATAAATACCAAAGAGGGCACATGATGAAATTTCAATTTTCAATGTGAGAGTAGTGTTGGCCTAACATCTTGGCAGGCCAGTGTTGTGCCTTTGTTTTGGCTGTCCTCTTTCTCTCTCTCTTTCTGCCACCATGAGGAACGAGGCATCAGTACCCGAGTGCTCACCGCTAGGATTCATTCTGAAAAATTGGTCTAAATTTGGAGGATCTGGGTTACAGAAAAGCAAATTAAGCATTTTTTTTAATGAAACTTAACTTTGGTATAAATTAAATAGGGTTTTGGTACCAATTGTGGAAGGGGGCCAAATTATGATGTAGCCCCTTGAAAAAGCAACTGTGTACAATGTACCACACCCTGGTGCAAGTAGAGGACTTAACCCACCAGCATATAGTCACTCTGAAAACTACCACCCCTATCCAGGGGTGAATTGCAAATACTAGGAACAAAACAGGAACAATGGATTATCGTGGGCTGCCCTATGTGGAGGAGAGATTTGTGGAAAGACATCGGAGATACCTGCCAGCAATGATAGGTAACTGTCTCTCATGTCCCTACCCACTCCACTGACACCCCTCTTGGGAATGTTGAGGCAGATACCCTCACGAATATCTGAAACTGTACCACTGAAACCCAAGAATCAGCAGAGCAACTCTATAGGAAAAAGCAAATATCATGGCTGCCAGACCCTGTGGCAGCACTTCCAGCTACCTGTTACTCACCAGCAGCTCGTGGACTTCATCCATGAGTGTCCATCATGTTCACTCCAATGGCAGCAACAATTACCTCACAAGATAAAGCATAAAAGCCCTGTCTTAAGGCCTAACAGTATTTTCCTAAGATGGACCAGTAGATCAACAGGAGAGCCTAGATAGGCCACACATATATCCACACAAGTATGTTCAAATAAATCTCAGCAAAGGACCTTTTGTGATTCCATGGCGAATGGATCATCTTTTCAAAGAATTGTGGGACAACTGGACATCCATATGCACAGAATTTTAAACTCATCCTATTCTTTACACCTGATGCAAAAGTTCATTCAAAATGGATTGTAGATGTTTACAAAAATATACAAGTAGTGAAAAGTTGGAAGTAAACTTAGGAAAAAATTTCCAATGCCTATGATTAAGCAAGGAATTGTGAGCATGATCCTTACAAGAAAAGACATGATAAAATGAACTTCTGGAAAATGAAAAATTTTGCTTTAAGAATAAGAAAATTATAGTCTAGAAACAAAATTACACACTAGGATGTAGAGTTTGAAAAGCATATAGTTATTAAAGAACTACTTTCAGAATATATAAATTATCTGAAAATTTAATATGAAAAAATAAACAACCCAATAAAAAATAAACAAATATTTTGAACAGATACCCGATTAAGGAATATATACACATTGTAAATGAAAAAATGAAAAGACTCTAAGGATCAATATTCATTAGCCAATTGCAAATTAAAATCTTGATACTGCTACATGCCTTTCAGAATGGGTAAAATTAAATACTGAACATGGAAGCGTTTACAAAGATGTGGAGAAATAGAAATCTTCTACGTTATTTAATGTCACTTAGGAGAGATGCGAAGAGTAGAAAGAACTGTGACTACCCAATTAGTTCAGTTCTGGAAAATTCCACAAACCGTATGTTCTGGTAAAACAGTTCCCTTCTAGGTAAAGTATTTGTCAAGAAGATAGACAGTCCTGGGCTTGTGTCAAAACTTCTATTTTGCACTGTGGAAGCAAATGGGATTTTTCTCTGAAATTCACAGTGGAATCAGATGGGGCTTCTGGAGGTTGGACTCAAAGTCTGGGGGTACCCCCAAGGCTGAGCTCCATGAGATTTTATCTCTCAAGCTAGCCCATGATCAATCTCCAGTAATTAGTCAATTACCCTTTATTTTTCTTATCCAAGGATGACTCTAGCTGTGGATTGTGCTCCAGATGAATTGTGATTCTTTGTTTCCCCCTATATCTCTAGTTTTGGTGCAATGGTTTGCCAATGACTGCAATTCTCTGAAGGATGTAAATTTTCAGTTTTCAGCTATTTTCTTCTTGTGAGCATGGGAGTGACAATTTCAAAGCTCTTTACATGCAGGAATGGAAACATTCATTTTCATCAATAATAGTTATTTAAATATTTTTCTTATAGTTTATTCATTAAAATAGGTCTTTAGCAGAGTATAATTTTAATTTCCATATATATAATATATATTACATATATAATCTTTACCTTAAATTTACTGTACTCAGGGACCTGTGCTTTAATTTGATTCTTTCTTAGTGCCCTAATAATGAACTTTTAAAAATATTGTCCCTGCGTGCAAGAATAGGTTTCCTTTAATTTTTGCGTGTGTAATTTTATGCATCTTAATATATCTACAAAGGCTGTCTAATTGGGCTGTTCTATCATTTTTTTCCATACTGACTTATTGTCTGGAGCAGGAACACTCCTCCTGAACAAATAGGCAGAAGGCCCACCTTCTTCCTGCTCCAGGGTGCACACACCCTTTCCACACACGTGGGTGAGTTGGCTCTTTTGGCCGGAGAAGATGACTTCAGTTCAGACCTCAACTTTCATGGTTCTGCCTTTGAAGACATTTTTCCTTTATTCTGTACCTCTTCTGTCCCTTTTATTCAAGGCTGGCAGTGAATCTGCTCATGTGGATCTCAAACAATCTTTTAGATTTTGTATGCGGAAAGCAGGGTCCACTCCACTGGACAGTAAGACTCTTCAGAGATCCGTCCTGAATAACTGCATTTCCAATCTAGCCTTACACTGAAAAGACTGGCTGGTTCTATGTTCTGTGAAATATTCACATGGGGAATTACTCTCTGGGAATTCATTTTCCAGAAGCTCAGCATTTTCCAGACCATCAATTCCTGGTTTCCTTGTGCCCAGGAGTTCAGTTCTCAGCTCATCCTTTTCCCCTCACATTTTACTATAAGCTTCAATGAGAAGCCAGGCCATACTTTCCACATTTAGTTTGGAAATATCCTCAGCTAAATAGCCAAACTCAACACTTTCAAATGCTGCCTTCTATCTAACATCAGGGGTCAATTTTGCTAAGTTCTCTGCCACTAAAATACATGGGTTGCATTTCTTCCAGTTTGCAATGACACATTCACTATTTCTGTCTAAGGCCTCATTCAAAGTTTCTGTAACATCTGTATTTTTACATAGAGTCTGTTCAAAGCAATCTAAGCATTTTCTATCAAACATCTCACAATTCTCCCAAAATCTTCCTTTTACCCATTTTAACATTTTTGGTATTTGCTTAGCAGCTGCACTCCACTCTCCTGGTACCAATTTCTATTTTAATTTTTAAAAAACTCTCCGGAGCAATATACTAAAATTGTGTTGGCTTTTACAATAGGGATTGATTAGCTTAAATACAAACTTACATTTCTGAAACCATGAAAGTGTGCAAATCGAGGCATCATCGGGAGATGATGAGCTGGAGCTGTGGGTGATGAGTCACACATCGTGTTCCCTAATCCCTCCTCTGTCCTCCCTGCTTCAATGCTTTCAGCATCTGCATAAAGTGGTTTCTTCTCATCTTTTAGCTACTGAGGCTTTTCTCTCAGCTTCTGGGTTCTTCTCTGTCTCTGTAGTCTTTATTCTGTATGTATGGCTTTTTATTCTTCCATTTATAAGACTCCAGTAAGAGGATTAAGACACCCCCACACCCAAATCACAAGCAACAAAAGAAAAAGTAGATAAATGGGGTTGCCTCAAAATGAAATACTTTTGTTCTTCAAAAGACTTTTTCAAGAAAGTGAAAAGGCATCCCACTCAATGGAAAAAAAAAATCTTCAGAAACTATATACTGCTAAGGGATTAATCTCCAAGTTATATAAAGAGCTCACAAAACTTAACGACAGTGACAAGCAACCCCATTAAAAATGGGCAAAAGAATTGAACAGCCATTTTTTTGAAATGGAAATACAAATGACCAAAAATCACATGGAAATATATTCAACATTACTGGCTGTTAATGGAAATGCAGATCAAAACTATAATGAGAAGTCATTTCACACTATACGAATGGCTATTACTAAAAGAACAGAAAACTTCAAATGCTGGAGAGGATGTGGAAAAATAGAACACTCCTTCACTGTTGGTGGGAGTGTAAAATGGTGCAATCTCCATGGAAGACAATCTAGCAGTTCCTCAAGAAACTAAAGAACCGCTATATGATCCAGCAATCCTGCTACTAGGAATACATTCAGAAGAACTGAAAACAAGGATGTGAACAGAAATTTGTACACTGATGTTCATAGCGGCATTATTCATAATTGCTAAGAGATGGAAACAACCTAAGTGTCCATCAATCGATAAATGGATAAACTAGATGTGATGTATTCATATGATGAAAGAATCAGTTGGGGAAGCACATGACAACATAGAGGAACCTTGAAGATATTATGAAGAGTGAAATAAGCCAGACACAAAGGATCGATACTGTATGGTCTCACTGATATGAACTAAATATAATGAGTAGACTTACAGAGTTGGACTATGAAATGTAGGTTGTTGGGAGATGGAATGTGGGATGAGAAGGAGGAGAAGATGCTGGATGTATGTAGAATGTTTAATAAGGTCAAATATAAATAAATGTTGATGGTTGGACTTGATGGTAACACATTGTAATGAATGTAGCACTGTTCATTTATGCATGTGATTGTGTCTGAAATGAGTAGTCTAGGAAAATTAATGTTAGTTGGAGGATAGCCGGAGGATAATATTAGGAATGCGTAATTAACAATGATTTTGGAAGTAGATGAAGATTGTGGTTAATAATATGAATGTAGGAGTGTTCTTCTCCTACAGGGTTTTAAGAATGTGGTGATAATGGGGAAAATATAGGTAATGTAATTTATGGACTATAGCTAACAACAGCATTGTTATGTTTTTGTAGCAAAAGCAAAGCTGGTACTATATTAATTCTAAAGGTTAAAAAAAGAATATGGGGTTTAATTTTGTGAGATATGAATATGATTAAGCATTTGTTTCTCCACTTATTTTTTTTCATTAATAAGGAGACTTGTGTCATTCATCTGCATATCTTTCCAAAAACGAGAGGAACAACTGAGTTAAAAGTTGGAATTAGATAAGATAAAATTGCCTGAAAAAGAACTCTTTTAAGAGTAATGTTTCCATAACTTGTTGAGCTGCCTTTTCCTGTCATTTATTTTTGGGGATTTGAAGTAAATTTGTGTAAAAAAAAGACCCACTCCAAGTCACATAATCTAATCAAAGGCCCTTAACTGAAGTAATTTAATCAAAAGTTCTCATCTGCAGTAGGTTTCATGCACAGGAATGCATTAGCTTTAAGGACTGGATTTTCTGGGGTACTTAAAATCTTCCAACTGCCACACTAGCCTTATGCATCAATAATTGATAAAGAATATTTAATTCTTCCACCTGTTTCTTCATTTAATTTTATCCAGTATTGCTACATACATATCCAGGCTATGTAATTAAGTAGTTCTATCAGTCAGTGTCATACAACAAGAGAGGGTTAAGTAAATGTTGTACATTAATGAATATATAATAACTGATTATTTTCAAAAGATGTGGAAAATTATAAGGAAAATATAAGGACTCTGCAGTGTTTGGGGACTAGTAAACATATAAATCTGACTTCTCTTAAATAGAATATAATAGGTCCCCAGTTGGGGCAAAGAAGCATGAAAATGTGTAATTAAAGTAAATAATATTATAAGGCAAAATATAACATAAGAAGGGATTTTCATGTATTCTTGAGAAATGTTTGTGCTGAACTAAGGGCCAAAAATAAATTAACTCTACTCCTTTTAGGTTCTACTGACACTCTCCCTTTCCCCTTAGTAAGGAAAAAAAAAAGATTAAAAATAAAAATATATAAATAAATAAAAATGATTATGCATTGTTATATTGTCCTATTTCTTACCATTACCCTTATACCAAGAAACACAAATGATAACTAGTATCACAAAACAGTGTATACGACTCTGAACTTTTAAATGGGTGCAACTAAATATTTAGAAACATATTTCAAATATCCATCCTAAAGTCCAGAATTCTATGTAGATGAGGAAAATCCTAACATGCTTCTTATACATTTATCATATTGATCAAATCGGATGATAAAGATTTCAACATTTATTATTATATAACATGGTAAACATAAGTGAATAGACTTTGAATAGCTTTTACTAGGATATTGGTGTGATGAGGAAACTTTTCCCCTAATGTTTCATCAGGGCTATTGTATAAGAGTAACTGAAATATTTCAATCATAACCCTGAAGATACTAAAAAAAAGGAAAAAAAGGCTTAAAACTCCATATGACTAGTAAAATAATACGGGCTTTATTTCTGCGGTTATAACTACTCATGCATTGGCTGCTGTACAATGCCCATGGGAGCTTTTCTCCCTGGGTCTTTTCTGTCCTTTTAATTCCAGGTGTTGTCAGAAAAGCTTTCCTACAAGGATCTTTTGTATGGAAGACTCATGGAACAGTCAGAGACCTTCCACATCTATTTGCTGCTTTCATAGCAGAGTCACAGAGAAATAAAAGCACCAAGTTTAAAGGATAGCTGGACATATTGAAGAAATGTAAAATGTGGCAGAAGTAAGTTTTATGGTTAATATGTATACGTATTTATGTATAACACGTGTGTGTATTGGGTGTCTGTATAAAAGTTTGGTGATAAATCATCTGGGACCCAAGCAACTCTATTTTATATATATATTTTATATCTATTATATATATATATGACTTTAGTAAAGTCAAATTTTAAAGTAAAGTATTTCTTTATATTTTTGCTGATTGAGGAGTACTGATTGAGTCCAAAGCCCTGAGAATGCCAAATTTATCCAATAGTTTTATTCTTTCCTTTATGTTTTTTGAAGATAGTTCTATACTCACAGTTTGGTTTATATAGAAACATTTTTCTTTTAAAAGGGTCTTCCTGGGGCACTGTAAGTGTATCTAGGGACCTTCAGGTCTAGAACACTGCTAAGTTATTTACTTCAAATTGGAAATTTTCAGTAGCTTTAATGGTATCATTAAAGGTACTGTCTGTAACTTGAGGCATACTTCTGATGGCTTTCTCAATTGAGGAATCCCATGGAACTAAAATATGGATTTGAGGAAATTCCACCCTTTCCCAGGTCTTTCAATTAGTGGGTTTTCTTCAATTGATCAGGATTTCCAAAACTGTGGTCTTAACTGATAAGTAAATAACCCCAAATTTAAAATATCTGAAAAGTTTACATAGAAACTAAAATTAGGTTGGAAATCAGGAATCCAGTACCGCAACTCCCAGACCAGGAAAGGGGAAGTGCCCAATACACATGGTTAACACAAATGAAATACAGTCAAGTATTCATAAGGCTGAGAGTTAAATTGGAACACTGTAGAAGAAATATTTTTTTGTTACATGTCATGAATTAGGTGTGTCAGCCACATTTTTGTGGCTGACAAAAATATGCCACAAAGTTAGATTTGCAACAGGTCCGATAGGGGTATATTACTGCAATCTAATGAAAGACAATTGTTGAGACTAAGTCATTTTGAACAAAATAAACTGTGGGGACCCAGGGCCCTCAGTAAGTCCTCAGCATGTAGCTGCCTGCATGACCTAGACATGAGTTAAAGGTTAACAACCCTCCCTGGAGAGGAAAGTATGTATATATAGTATCATAAAGTATAATCATCCCAAAGGAGTAAAGGTCCTTGGTAAACATCCATCCTATGAGCATAGTGAAAACATAACCAGAACCCACATGCACACTTCATGTGACCCTACCAGAAACTCTGTTCTCATACCCTATGGAATGTCCTTGTTCTGAAACCTCTTATATTAACCCTTATTTTCCCATCTCTATCTTCATTCTCCAATGAGCCGCCATTGGCAAGTCTTTCCTGTTCATAAGTCACAATAAAGTTTATGCCCTATTCAGTATCAGGTGTGTTCTTTGGTCTCAC
>JAKSZT010053980.1:1016462-1030429 GCA_026826555.1 Tolypeutes matacus
CTGGGGAGATACACTCTAGAGTATGGGTTACTAGAAGATATAAAGTGGGTTCAGAATGGAAAATAATGCTTAATGTATGTAGCATTATTAATGAGTTTAATTGTAAAAGTGTAGAAATGAATACAGTTGAGTGTAACACATTATAGTAAGTATAACTAACACTGCTGATTTATAAATGTGGTTGTGGCTTAAAAGGGTAGTATGTGGAAGTAAAGGTCAACTGAAAGCAAAGTACAGAGTAAAGTAAGCTATGTATTACATAGTGATTTTGGTGGTGGATTGTGTTTAGTATAAATATAAGAATGCTCTTCTTTTACAAAGATCTAAGAATATTATGATATATGGGAAAATTAGAACCAATGTAGCTTATGGACAATAGGTAACAGTAATATTGTAATATTTTGCAACAATGGTAAGAAGATATATATTTTTTTCAATACTAAGGGATAATTTTAAGGGCATAAAAGGGGGTATGGGATTTTTTCTTTTGTAATAATGAAAATGTTCTAAAATTGACCAAGGTATTGACAGCACAACTCTGTGATAAAAATGAAAACCACTGGGAAGCGGCTGTGGCTCAATCAGTAGGGCTCCCGTTTACCATCTGGGAGACCCAGGTTCGGTTCCCGGGGCCTCCTGGTGAAGGCAAGCCCGCCTGCACGGCGTGGTTAGCTGACCCAGCGAGCACAAGCAGCAAGGGGGGGATAAATGAATAAATAAATAAAATCTTAAAAAAAAAAAAAAAAAAATGAAAGCCACTGAGTGGACACTTTGAGTGAATTGTACAAAGCATGAGACTTTATAACACAAGGAATCCAGTGGTGGATGATGGACTGTGGCTAACAGGACAAATATGAGAACATTTTCTCCTGAATGATAACAAATAATAATACTAAAATAGGGTGTTAACAATTGGCTGGATTGGGGAAAAATACACTAAATGTAAGATATGGGCTATAATTAGTAGTAATATTTTGATGATGCTCTTTCAAAGTTTGTAACAAATGTTTCCCAACAATGTAAGGTGTTCGTGGTGGGGAGATGTATGGGAGGCTTGCATGTGATATGCACGTTTTGTTGGTAAATTTTAAAAAATTTATACATTTATCAATTAGTTATGTTCATGTATGAATGATAGACTTCCATAAAATTTTATTAAAAAATAAAAGTGTTAGCCAAAGCCACAAAATTAGCCAAAGCATCTGAAGAAAAGACAGTGGACAATGATGTATATTTACAAAACCCATCATGCTGTTCAAAGCTTCTTAAACTCTGAATTTACTCAATATCTCTCCTACAGCCAATTGTCTTCCTACAAATTCCTACACTCACATTCACATTCAATCTTGAATAGATGCAATACCCTTAACCATGACACCCTATTTCTTTACCGGCTGAAGGAGCACCTGGTAACTGTGAGCTGATCACCTCTTGGTTAGTGACTCCCCATTCACTTCAGAATCCTGGCCTTATCCTCTTTGTTTACAGGTCTTATATACATGGAATTAATGGAAAATTTCAATCTGGGAGTCACAACCCCATTCAAACTAATTGAACAAGATAATTTATCTCAATTTACCTGAGCCCAACAAGCAGAACTATACCCTTTCCTAGAGCTTATATACTGACATCACAACATTTATACAGACAGCAAATGTGCTTTCAGAGTGGTCCATGATTTTAGAAACAGAAGAGTTTCTTACCTCCACTGGATGCCCTATAAAGAAAGGACAACTATTTAGTAACATACTAACTGCCACCTTATAGCTTCAACCTATTGCTATTATTAAAATTGAGTCTTGGCCTCCCTGGCACCAAGAGATTACTACCAAGCACCAACTACCAATGCAACTGGAAAAAGACCTTGACCTAATGTGATCTGTTTAACAGGTTCTCAGGGGCTGGATGGAGTTCTCGGAAAACCGTGAACCAAGATGGCTGACAACAGCTGCCCCATTTATTGTGTTGAAAATTCTGTGGAGCAAAATGTAAAATATAATGTAAACTCTAGACCATGCTTAGCAGCAGTGCTTCAATATGTGTTCATCAATTGTAACTAATACACCACACTAATGAAAGATGTTGTTAATGGGGGGGAATGTGGTAGAGTGAGGGGATGGGGATATGGAAATTCCCTATATTTTTGATGTAACATTTGTGTAACCTAAAGCTTATTTAATTTTTTTAAAAAAGATTATTCAAAAAAAAAATTACATGTATCCATTACATTTAATTGAGAAATGTATATATTTATTAATTTGTGTTTACTTTTTAGTTTTTAATTGTTTATGTTTTCAATTATTAAATGTACAAAATAAAGTTAAAAAAAAGATTATTAAAAAATTAAGCTGTCTAAATAACTGAGGAAATTGGGTTTCCTTGGCCCAAAGTTCTTCCACTGGCACTTATGGCCATTTAAAGTGCTCTTTTTGAGTAACATAAACTTTCTCTTTATGAAATTATCACTGGAACACCCCTATGTCAAGTATCTTCACATTGATTCTCTACTTCCCCAGCAGGAGATAACTCAATATTGTAAACCTCTAATGAATTATGCAAAAGCTTATCTCTAACAATTAAAATGCATTTCCATATCCAAATCTCCCTCAGCTATTCACACCTTACCTTCCAGTGATTAGGTATCCTGGAAATGATATCAATGTAATAGAGCCCTTTGGGCATGCTGGAAGGGAGCTTACCAGGTATTCTTAACTTCTGACACTGAAGTAAACCTGGAAGGGATTGAACCTTGGGTTCACATCTCACAACTTAAAAAGACTCTCCCTTCCAATGACTGGAGCTGTGATCAAACAAGATCCTTTAACTAAAATTTACTAAGATGAGAAAATAGTTGGCTTCATGAGGTGGAAAACTTCTGCCCAAGGTGATGGAATAAGACCCCATTAACCCCAATGTTTCTGTCATATTCCTTATCATATTATTCCTTACAAATACTATGGCATTTCTATTGTGTCCACACCCCTTTCAACACCTTTTCCATGTTGCTTAGAAAATGCTAACACCAAAGAGGTTTAAATTGTTCTTGTTTGCCTCTTTATTCTTCCTTGCCATGGTCTGGAAAGACAATGTTGTTATTAACCTTTTCCAGGCCATTTGAAAAAGAGGGAATCTACCTGACTGCTGCCTCTACCATCATAAAACCTGGCCTGTTCATGATCCAGGGGATCCTGTTGTTTTGCCAATGACCAATTATTTAAGGATTCCAACTGCTATGGTGTCTTACAATCAAGCTAGTAAAATCACCCGTATTTCTAGAGTCAAACTATTACAACCTTTCTCACTCATTCCATGTTTTAACCTCACAAACATTGTAAACAGAACAGGCCTATTCCCTAATGGTCAAATTCTTGATGCGTTAATACATGATTGGTCCAGAGTTTACTCTCACTATCATACACTTGCCCTTTTATCACCAATCCAAGAGAACTGATGGGATAGCTCCCACTATGTATAATGTTCCATTTAAAAATGACATTTTGGCCCCTTTTAGATGTTGGATATTGTGATAATTCCATAATCAACACATGTTTAAAGATGGCCAACTCAAGCAATCCCCCAACAGATGATCAAATCCTTATGGTGTTCTATGCACTCCTTTGGGTTTTATTTTTATTTGTGGAAGGGTCTGGATCATGACCCATACTCTCCATATGCCTGGGCATTTCAGTGCATAGATAGGTTGCATATGTTAAGACTATGTTGATTGGGCTTCTTAGTAGTTCCCTTCCTCAAAATTTATAACAAATCTGAAGCTTCACATTGGACTACCTCACTTAATTTACATTCCTTGCCAAACTTGAATTGATTTCCCTGCCACCGTTCCACCATGGACCTCTACTACATCTCCACTGTGGTTCCCCAGCGAATCATGTAACATGCTGATTATTGTGGCCTGGGGTGTGGGTTTTTTGGAACTCTACTGCTTTATTGCTCTTGATCCTCCATTTACCTTTCTGTGACCTCACCTTCTTCCCTAGAACTTCTGGTTTCTATTTCTCCACCCAGTTGTATCAAAGCATCTTGAACAGTGCAGGCTTGCTTAAGAGGAACCTCGATGTTTATTTTCTCTGAAGAGAATTAGTAAGTTCTGTCCCAACAATGGCATAGGGCACTTAGACATAAATAAGACACTGTGTCTTAAACTATTTCCTCCCAGTAGGCATGCAAAGGGTTGTAGATAGGGTTCTTGGGCTATTTCCCCTGATATACCAGTGATAGCCATGGTTCTTGGGAAAAGAGGGCCTCCCTTTCATTAGAACAAAATAGATGCTCCATTATCTACCAACAAGTCTATGAACTTCTTTCCCACACAAGACTCCTTGTGGAAAATTTTAATGAAACTAGTTGGATAGAGAGTTTCACTGGGCCCTGTCAGTCCTGGTCACTTTCAGCCAGCTGGGGTATTTGATAAATGAGCTTGTAGAGGACCTTTGACTTCCTTTCTTTCTGGAGATTAAGACATTCTGCTTCCAATGACCTCCGTGTTTGCAACAGTTGTATTGTAGCACTCTCAATAGGTGATTGTTTTGGTGAGGCATTGGGGGCCCTAAGGGTTTTGCTCCTAATCATCTGTTTCCATCTGCTGATGTCTTCTTTGTCCCTGCAGGTTGTAGCTCAAATCAGTGACTAGCAGAGTGGCTTGGTGCCTAATATCTTGCTGATTTTTTGCTATTTTTCTGGGTCTGATTTTGATTATTGAAATCCTTAAGGGCAATTTGAGACAAAGGCATCATTAATATCCCTTCTGCCTTTGTAGATTTTTCCATATAGGTGGAACACTTTGACTAATGAAAGTCATATTGACTAGCCTCATATTATCCGGGAGTTCTGGGTCTAAATCTGTGTATTGTCTGTATGACTCAAACACTCTTTCAAGAAAAGTATACAGGATTTTTTTTTTTGGCCCTTTTTGTATCTCTTGTACCTTTAAAACTCTTTGGTTTCAGGACTTTCTTTTATGTCCCGAGTTATGATACATTCTTTATAATGCTTTAGTATGTCCTGGTCTGTGGAGTCATTTGGTCCCATCCAGGCTCTGCCCCTGGGATGGTCAATGCTGCTGATGTTTGAATCAGGTTGTTAGATTGCATTTCATGCAGTCTATCAGCCACCTGGTGAGCTTTTTCAAAAAATGTACTGCATTCCTCAGGCATGGGGAGTGTGTTCATGAGGGCCTGAATGCTAGCCCAGTTGGGGTTATGAGTAGCAAAAATGGAAGTAAGTGATTCTCCATCTTTTTAGGATCATCTTGATAAGAGGATATATTATTTTTCCAAATATATAGATTTAAGGTGAAAAAAGGAGAATGTACATATAAAAACCCTGTAAGGTTGCCTAGATCATCCAGTCCTGAAGGGACTTGTCCTAATGGAAATTGGCCTACTTGGGATTGAGCATTCCCCAGGTTGAACTGAGTATCCAGTAATGTGTGGGAGGGGGAGACCATTACTTCTCAACCAGTCAATAAAGAAGGGTATAAGGCCAAATCAGTGGTCTCTGAAAGGTTAGAGGATGTCCCATTCCAGCTTCCCCCATGTATTGTAGTGTTGATGAAGGAGGCATCAGATGGGATAGGAGTTTAGATTCTGGCAACATAGACTTTATATGATTCATCTGAGTTCCCATCCTTTGAACCATAATTTTGTACCTTTTCTGTACATTCTTATTCTGATACAGAAACATAAAAGATTGAACATATTGGATTTCATCCCATTTCTCTTCCTTTTTACAATATAAATCTAATTGTAGGCTAGTATTATAATTTAAAGATCTATTTTCAGGCCAGTGTTCCACTGATTCTAGTTTATATTGGAGCCAGGCTATTTTACAAAAGAAAACCCAATTTGTGTTAACTTCAGTTTTTAAAATATCTATGAAAATGGGGTAATATTATGTTTAATAAAGATGTTATAATATTATGTGAACTAAAAAACATGAAATTTTACCATGGTATATAGCATAATAGAAAGAAATCATAAGTCTCTTCTTATTAACTCAATTTATTCATTTCTTTCCATCTGCTAGAATGATTTAACAGCTACATTGAACATCTCTCCTTTTTACTCACAATATTTCATATCTCTGGTTTTGTTCATGATATTGTTGCTGTTTAGGAAACTCTTCTGTTAAATTTGATGCTTCATGCCTGTATTAGTCAGAGTTCTCTGGGGAAACAGAATAAACAGGAGATATCTGTAAATAGTATGAGATTTTATAGGAGCCTTTCATGTGACTGTGGGGGTGCACAAGTCCAGGTTCTGCAGGCAAGTTGCAAACCAGGGGCTCCAATGAAAGTCCAATGCAGGTCCTTGATGAGTTTCTGGGAGGCATTGGCTGTCCAAAGACAAACTGGGAAATTTTCTGAGTGCTGAAATCACTTACCCTTTTAAGGTATTCAACTGATTACATAAAACATGGCTCATTGCTGATGGCAGTCTCCGTGGTTGGTGCAGATGTTATCAGCCAACTATGCAGTAAACTCACCAATGACTAAAACCCATACATGTCCTTATATTACAATTAGCCCAGTGCTTGCTTGACCAAAGAACTAGGCACAATTACCTGGCCAAGTTGACACATTAGCTTAACCATCACAGTCCACTCATTTTCAACTCAGCAACCATACACATTACCTTAAACCATAATTTGTCTCTAAGTAAAAACAAAAATAGGCATGTATACATATATATATATATTTCCACCTAACAATGTTCAAGTCTCCTACATACAACTTGTATTAGTCAACCAAAGGGGTGCTGATGCAAATTACCAGAAATTAGTTGGTCTTTATAAAGAGTATTTATTTGGAGTAGAAGTCCACAGTTACCAGGCCATAAAGTGTAAGTTTCTTCCCTCACCAAAGTCCAATGCCACATGTTGGAGCAAGACAGCTGCCGAGGTTTGCCAGGGTTCAGGCTTCTTGGGTTCCTCTTTTCCTGGGGCTGCATTTCTCTCCAGGCTTAATTCCTCTGTTTCCTCCACAAGGTCAGCTGTAGAGTATTATGCTCTCTAGGTGTTGCTTCTCTCCACAAGGCTAACTGTGAACTCTCAGGTGAATGGCTTGTCTCTGTCCCAAGGCCTTCTTTCTTTCCTCATGACCAAGCTCCTCTGTCTGCTCACCTCCCTGTGCTCCAGCATCCAACAGCAGAACTGCTCTCTTTGTCTTTTGCCTTGCCTTTTATATTTGATTGCTCCACCCACCAAGGGGTGGGGCCCAATGCCCTACTGATGTGGCCCAGTTAATGCCCTAATCAAAACTTAATCATGCCCAGATTAGCAGACCAGTTTACAAGTATGATCCAATATCTATTTTCAGAATTCATAATTACATCAAACTGCCAGACTGCAACACAACTGGAAGTGCATTAATTCCCTAAAGAATAGGGTGCAAGGCCTTGGGTAATATTCACTCTAAAACTTTACATCCTTAAATATTTTAACATGAAACTAGTATAACTTGTCATATAAAGGAAATGGTTAGGGAAGAAAGCAAAAAAATTTTCATTTAGTGTACATATACAATCATACTTATAACAAAACAAGGAAGAAAGATTCATAGCTATTAATATCCTTGTTTCTGAACTGGTCACATGGACAAGTTCATACTTATCTCTACCTTCTTTCACTATCCATTCCATGTTCCCATTACCCTCAGTAATCACTTCAGCTGGCCATGGTTCTTTGCCTGATGGGTTGACCCAAACTTTCACTCCTGAAAATTCTGGGCCATCGTTAGTCCTGCTTGAATTCAGTTCTTGCAGTTTTCCATTGGCTTTAATCACAGGGCATGGCAGTACTAGGAAAAGCCCTAGAGGATCTCCTGTATTCCAGGAAAACTCTTCTTTACCCTCATTATGTAGATGCAGTCATATTTCCCCTTGATAGTCAGGATCAATCACCCCAGCCAGTAGAGTAACTCCCTTATTTGCCTGTTGATTCAGAGGTAAGAGGAGCCCAAAGTGGTCAGGTGGCAGTCTTTACTTCCAGTTCAATGGAAATATTATTGTGTTCCCTGGTGGCAGCACTCCTCCTTTGGGGACTAAAACGTGTATACCAGCAGAGCTTAGACAGGAAGCATTGGGGAAAAGGAAATGATCAGATATTTCAGGGATTATTAGACACTGGCTCAGAAGTAACATTAACTCCAAGAGACCCAAAACATCACTGTGGCCCACCAGTCAGAGTCGGGGCTTAAGGAAGTCAGGTGATTTATTGAGTTTTAGCTCAGGTCTGTTTCAAAGTGGGTTCAATGGATCTCCATACCCATTCTGTGGTTATTCCCCCAGTTCCAGAATGCATAATTGGAATAGACATTCTCAGTAACAGGCAGTATCCCCACATTGGATCCCTGATTTGTGGAGTGAGAGCTATTATGGTAGGAAAGGTCTAGTGGAAGCAACTAGAACTACCATTGCTTAGCAAAATAGTAAATCAAAAGCAATACTGGATTCGTGGAGGGATTGCAGAGATTAGTACCACCATCAAGGATTTGAAGGTTGCAAGGGTGGTGATTCCCACCACATCCCCATTCAACTCTCCTGTTGGCCTATGCAGAAAAGAGATGGATCTTGGAGGATGACAGTAGATTATCATAAACTTAACCAGGTGGTGACTCCAATTGGTGTCATTGCTTGAGCAAATCAACACATCCCCTTGTACCTGGTATGCAGCTGTTGATCTGGCAAATGCTTTTTTCTTCATTGCCATTAGTAAGGATCCCCAGAAACAGTATACTTTCAGTTGGAAAGGCCAGCAGTATACCTTTACTATCCTGCCAACTACGCCATGGACTGTTAGTGGCCCTTGAGCCCAATTAGAGTAGAGAACCAATTGCAAAACACCCAGAGCCACCCCACTCCTGGTACCAAGCTCTATTTGTCAGGGTTCTTTAGGGAAACAGAATCATTAGGAGATATCTGTAAATAGTATGAGATTTTATAAGAGCCTCTCACATGACTGTTGTCTTGCACAAGTCCAGGTTCCGCAAGCAGGCTGCAAACCAGGGGCTCAGATGAAAGTCCAATTAAGGCCCTTGATGAGTTTCTGGGAGACATTGGCTGTCCAAAGACAAACTGAGAAATTCTCTCTGAATGCTGAAATCACCTCCCCTTTAAAGGCATTCAACTGATTGGATAAAGTGTCACTCATTGCTGACAGCAATCTCCCTGGTTGATGCAGATATAATCATCTATCTATGTAGTAGACTCATGGATGACTAAAACCCATAAATGTCCTTATATTACAATTAGCTCAGTGATTGCTTGACCAAACAACTGGACGCAATTACCTGGCCAAGTTGACACATTAGCCTAACAAACACAATGTCTTACATATAATTTTTATGCCTTCTTCTATCATGTTATTAAGGAGGATTTTGCAGAAACATCAACAGGCAACAGTTGTTTCCTTTTCCCTCTCCTGTTCTTATATTGCTGATAATATGTATTTTTATTTATTTTAAATAATACTCTATTGTTTCTTCCTTATGAAAAGTGTTTTCCTAATTTGACTGAGATATATGTTATGTGCTATGTCTCTTTTATATCTATCTTTTTCTTAGCAACATGCCTGGCACACACACACACAAAATCTAAATAAATATTTACTGAATTGAATTAAAAGATACTATCTTCTTTTTATATGATGGTATACATTGTTCTCACTTACACAGAATATCCCTTATGCAATTGACAAACATGTTTTAATAATTAAATATATGATGTCTGAAATGCTAAATATTTTGTTATATACATAAGTTACTGTCTTGTATATAATGAAATCTTATTAGATTATCAGCACCTAGAGTGTCTTTTCAGTTATTTGATTTCTGTATCAAGAAAGCACTGTTAATTCCAATTACCCCTTATGCCACACCTCATAAATCAAATTTCTTTATTCTTAACCTTTTCCTTTGCTCCTTGTAGCAGTTTAATATTGTTTATGAATTCCAAAAATAGATATTGGATTATGTTTGTAAACTGGTTTGTTCCTCTGGGCATATTAGATTATATTGGATTCGGAGGTTTCACTTTTACTTGATTAAATAATGATTAAGGCTTTGATTGGGTCACCTCAGTAGGACATTGAGTCCCCACCACCTTGGTGGGCAGGAACTCACAGAGAAACCACACCATAGAGAAGGGAGATGAGAGTTTTGATCCTGCAGCCCGTGAAGTAAACATACAGAAGAACACAGAGAAGCAACAGAGGAAACAGAGAAGGCTCCTTTAGACACTGCAGAAACCCCAGGAAGAGAGAAGAGCTCTTCACTTGATAGTCTACAGCTGGCCTTGTAGAGAGAGCAGAGCAGCTGAACCTGGAGAGAAAAGAGCCTGGGGAAGAGAGAACTCCAGGAAGCCTGACCCTTCGCAGATGTCAGCAGCCATCTTGCTCCAACACATGGCAACAGATTTTGGTGAAGGAAATAACATGCTTTATGGCCTGGTAACTGTAAGCTTCTACCTCAAATAAATACCCTTTATGAAAGCCAACAGATTTCTGGTATTTTGTATCAGCACCCCTTTGGCTGACTAATACACTCCTATATCATCAGACATTTTTCTTAGTCCAGGCAGTTATCTCTTAGTGACAGAATCACTTAATTATTTCCCAATAGCACTTTTCTGATTGTTTTACTTCTGTCTATTAGTCAACGAGAGGCTCAGGAAAAAAAAACAATGAAAACAATCTATGCCTTTAGTGTCAGGAACTCCTCAATTGATATTTTGCTACTTGGGGCAATTCCCATATCTAAAATAACCTTTCTTTCTCTTGAAGATATGGAAACATCTGGAGTATTGAGGATAAAAAAAAAAAAAAAAAAAAAAAAACTTCTGCATATTCCAAAGTTAGTTCTCATTAGTTATTCTTGTACCTCTTTGATATGGTTTAAAACAGTATGTTTCCTGGGAGTATTTACATATTTCTTAGAGAAGAAAATTGTCTGTCATTGTACACAGTGTGTGTGTATTTACTGAGTTTTCTTTGCGCATGGTACAGGAGCTCCTAGATGGCTTGAGAAGGGGTCTAGGGAAACATTATCCCATCCTAGAGAATGCTAAATTAAAAACCAAGAAACTTTTATTATCATTTTTTAAGGGCCACAAAACTTCATTAGCAGAATATATGATGAAAATATATGTGAAGCCTACACCCAAGATCAATTGATCTATTATTAATGATCAATTTGCTAGGTGTTCTTTCTAATGTTCATTTTCCAGCCCTTAGCACAATTACTGTTGACTTCAAAATCATCTGACAAATGAAGTATAGAATAATTTGGTAAATTGGTTTGCTCAGCAAAGGAGTGTAAGACAGAACAACTAAGAAATATCTTGGGTTATAATTGTGTGATTTTTAAAATCCTGCCCATTAATATATGTTTTCTTTTCATTTAAAATATTTAATGTCCACTATACTAAATATCAATAAATGAATTCCATAACTGGCTTATAAACATTCATATTGCACAGGCACATTATTTAAGTTCCAAGGCAGTTAGATATCACCAGGATGTAGGAAGCTTAAAAGTCTTGGATGGGACAAGATGGCAATATTGAAGACTAAGTTAGGCTGAGAATGACTCTATTCTATTTGTCTTCCTACTTTTTTCACACTCTTCCTTTTCATCATTCTCCACTTCATACTTTAACAGTCTCTAATTTTCTGTTGAAAAAGAATATTTAGACAGTTTTACACTATTCTACTATTTTCTAAAAGAACTTGTAAGGCCTACAATTATGATTGTTAACAATCTATCCTAAATATTTCAAAGTATTCTTTTTTTTTCACCACAATATAAATTTATTATTCCAATGGCACTAATACAGCTGAAAAATATGGAACGCTTCATGAATTTGTGTGTCATCCTTGTTCAGGGGCCCTGCTAATCTTCTTTGTGTTGTTCCAATTTTAGTATATGTGCTGCTGAAACGAGCACTCAAAGTATTCTTAATTTTTACTAGTTTTTTTGTTTACTCTCTACATAAACCACCAAATTTCTCAGAAAATGTGATTTTTACTAAATGTCTCTGATGGCTTTTTTCATCTCAAAGTCCATAAGACCCTTATTTTATGTTCTGATGTATTTAATATAAATTGAACCAACATCTCATCTGAATTGGGTCAGCATAAGGATAAGAGGACTACCAGCTCTTTTTCTAACCCTCAGATTCATTTTGTTCACATACTATAGTCCCAGTGATTAGAATATGACCTAACATGCAGGGGTGAAGTGCATAGTACATTATAGGGGCTGAGTTTAAGTTCTGGAGTCAGAAATAAATCTTTATGGTGATCTAGTTGTGTGACCTTGTACATGAACTATATAAAGTTCCTAGTTCAAGTTTTGGCATAGTATAAAGTAAATGTTTCATGTGTGGTTGTAGTAGATGCTCTTCTTACCAGGATCTCAATGAACTTATATGCCATCTCCATAGCAGTTGAGCATGGTAGCTAGTTAGAGGTGGTATCCAGGCTCTCTGACTTTGAAGGTCAAGTTTAAACCACTGTGCTGCCTTCTGGGAGAAATGGCAGCATTTCTGCTCATAATAGTAACTGAGTTAATGAAGCACAGGTGTGTGCTTCCCTCATCAGCCATGTTTTGGTGAAGAGAGAGGGATGTTGGTGATTTTCTCTGTGAAATTAACTATGGACTTGGCAGGAGTTTTTGGAGGTGAGAATGACTTCATCATTACCTCTAAAGCAAGGAAGAGCCTTGGTGACCCATTGGCTGTCTCAGTCTCTGTATATCACCAAAGACTACCAGTGGTACCATTCTTTTGTGCATATGACTTTATGTTTGGATTCCCAAAGTTTTAAAATTGAATTCCCCAAACATTTTAGCTCTTTTGAGTTGGTTTCCTTATTCTTATTCATGTCCAAATCCCTATTGTAAATTCTGTGATAAATTTATGAGAAAACATATGTAAAATATTGTACAGTACCACAATTACACCAAGAATATGATGATTGGAAGGATGCATATCTTACCTACACCTATTTCTTTTTTCCAACTGCTGAAACTAACGTGGTCATGGCTTTCTTGATTCATTCTCCTTTTCTTTGTATAAGCATTATTGAAATCTCCTCCTTAACCCAACATGGAAATATGCTTCTCTCAGTCTCTCTCTGAAACTCATCCAAATTACAAAGCTTTAATTGAATTTATCTTTGGTTCCAACTTGAGAGATTTATACATGAGAATCTTTAGGCCTTGAATCTAAGTGTACAATAGCTGTAGGACATGTTGTCCAATCATATTTCAAAGTTTTTGTGCAATTTAGCACTACTGCCCATAATACATCAGATTTCAAATGTTTATATTGGTAACTTCTTTTTCTTTTCTCTTTATTGGCCATGCTAAAGGTTTCTGGCTTTTATTAATCTTTTCAAAGAAACAATTTTGGATTTGTTGATATTCACTATTAAGGACTAAGGCATTTCTCCTTTCATTTTTTTATTATATCCTTTTCTCAGTATGGTTTGGATTTAATTTGCTTTTATGTTACTAAATCTTGATACCTAAAAACTTAGATGATTAGTTACCAAACTTCCTTGTTTTTCATATCTTAGTGATTAGAAATTTATATATCCATAGATTTTTAAATGATACCAAGGGGAAATTATATTACAGAAAATAAATTCAACAAATTAAATACAATGTAAAATCTACTTTCAATGATGTAAGATACAAAAGGTCATTAAAAATAAATAATGGATAATATCAATAATAATAATAATAACTAGATTCAGGGCTTTTTTGCATGTAAAATCTTCCTACCACGAAATCCAATGTTCAAATTGCTTAACTATAGCATTCCATTATATATTAAAGAAAAAATAACACCAATTATATATAAAAACACTTCCAGATCTCATATTCTTAGACTAGCATTTCTCTCCTGATTATAAATTTTAGTGATTTCTATACATTCTTTCAGATTTTC
>JAKSZT010053980.1:1044277-1066985 GCA_026826555.1 Tolypeutes matacus
AATAAGGTCAAATATAAATATATGGTGATGGTTGGATTTATGGTAACACATTATAATAAATGTAGCAATGTTCATTAATGCATCTGAAATGAGTAGTCTAGGAAAATTAATGTTATTTGGAGGATAGCTGGAGGATAATATTAGGAATGCATAACAATAATTTTGGAAGTAGATGAAGATTGTGTTTAATAATATGAATATAGGAGTGTTCTTTTCCTACAGGGTTTTAAGAATGTGGTGATAATGGGGAAAATACAGCTAATGTAATTTATGGACTATAGCTAACAAGAGTATTGCTATGTTTTTGTAGCAAAAGCAAAGCTGGTACTATATTAATTCTAAAGGTTAAAAAAAGAATATGGGATTTAGTTTTGTGAGATATGAATATGATTAAGCATTTTTTTCCTCTTAATTTTTTTCATTAATAAGGAGACTTGTGTCATTCATCTGCGTATCTTTCCAAAAACCAGAGGAACAACTGAGTTAAAAGTTGGAATTAGATAAGATAAAATTGCATGAAAAAAGAACTTTTTAAGAGTAATGTTTCCATAACTTGTTGAGCTGCCTTTTCCTGTTCATTTTTTTTTGGGGATTTGAAGCAACGTTGTTAAAAAAAAAAAATACCCACTCCAAGTCACACAATCTAGTCAAAGGCCCTTAACTGAAGTAATTTAATCAAAGGGTCTCCCCTACAATAGGTTTCCAGGCACAGGAATGCATTAGCTTTAAGGACTGGATTTTCTGGGGTACTTAAAATCTTCCAACTGCCACACCAGCCATATGTATCAATAATTGATAAAGAATATTTAATTCTTCTACCTGTTTCTTCATAATTTTAACCAGTATTGCTATATACATATCCAGGCTATATAATTAAGTAGTTTTATCAGTCAGTGTCCTACAAGAGAGGGTTAAGTAAATGTTGTACGTTAATGAATATATAACTGATTATTTTCAAAAGATATGGAAAATTTTAAGGAAAATTCAAGGACTGAACAGTGTTTAGGGGCTAGTAAACATATAAATCTGACTTCTCTTAAATAGAATATAGTAGGTCCCCAGTTGGCATGAAGAAGCATGAAAATGTGTAATTAAAGTAAATAATATTATAAGGTAAAATATAACATAAGAAGGGATTTTCATGTGTCCTTGAGAACTGTTTGCTCTGAACTAAGGGCCAAGATTAAATCAACTCTACTCCTTTTAGGTTCTACTGACACTCTCCCTTTTCCCTTAGCAGGGAACAAAAAGATAAAAAGCAAAACAAAAATGTATAAATAAATAAAAATGATTATGCATTGTTATATTGTCCTATTTCTTACCATTATCCTTATACCAAGAAACACAAATGATAACTAGTATCACAAAACAGTGTACACAACTCTGAAGTTTTAAAGGGGTGTAACTAAATATTTAGAAACATATTCCAAATATCCATCCTAAAGTCCAGAATTCTATGTAGATGAGGAAAATCCTAATATGCTTCTGATACAGTTATCACATTGATCAAATTGGATGATAAAGATTTCGACATTTTTGAGCATTATATAACATGGTAAACATAAATGGACGTTGAATGGCTTTTTCTAGGATATTGGTGTGATGAGGAAACTTTTCCACTAATATTTCATCAGGGCTATTGTATAAGAGTAACTGAAACAATCCAATCATAACCCTGAAGATACTAAAAAAAAAAAAAAAGGCTTAAAACTCCATATGACCAGTAAAATAATATGGGCTTTATTTCTGCAGTTATAACTACTCATGCATTGGCTGCTGTACAGTGCCCTTTTCCCTCTGGGTCTTTTCTGTGCCTTTTAATTCAAGGTGTTGTCAGAAAAGCTTTCCTACAATAATCTTTTGTATGGAATACTCATAGAACAGTCAGAGATCTTCCACATCTCTTTGCTGCTTTCATAGCAGAGTCACAGAGAAATAAAAGGACCCAGTTTGAAGGATAGCTGGACATACTGAAGAAATGTAAAATGTGGCAGAGTAAGTTTTATGGTTAATATGTATATGTATTTTTGTATAACATGTGTGTGTATTGGGTTTCTGTATAAAAGTTTGGTGATAAATCTTCTGGGACCCAAGCAACTCTGTTATACATATATATATATATGTATTTGACCTTAGTAAATTCAAAATTTAAAGTAAACTATTTCTTTATATTTTTCCTGATTGAAGTATACTGATTGAGTCCAAAGCCCAGAGAATGTCAAATTCATCCAATTGTTTTATTCTTTCCTTTATGTCTTTTAAAGATTGTTCTATACTCACAGTTTGGTTTATACAGAAACATTTTTCTTTTAAAAGGGTCTCCCTGGGGCACTGTAAGTGTATCTAGGGACTTTCAGATCTAGAACACTAGTTCTACTAAATTATTTACTGCAAATTGGAAATTTTCGGTGGCTTTAATGGTATCATTAAAGGTATTGTCTGTAACTTGAGGCATAATTCTGATGGCTTTCTCAACTGAGGAATCCCATGGAACTAAAATATGGATTTGAGGAAATTCCACCCTTTCCCAGGTCTTTCAATTAGTGGGTTTTCTTCAATTGATCAGGATTTCCAAAACTGTGGTCTTAATTGATAAGTAAATAACCCTAAATTTAAAATATCTGAAAAGCTTAGGTAGAAACTAAAATTAAGTTGGAAATCAGGAATCCAGTACTGCAACTCCCAGACCAGGAAAGGGGAAATGCCCAATACACACGGTTAATACAAATGAAATACAGTCCAGTATTCATAAGGCTGAAAGTTAAAGTGGAACACTAGAAGAAATATTTTTTGTCACATCTAATGAATTAGGTGTGTCAGCCATATTTTTGTGGCTGACAAAAATATGTTGCAATGTTAGATTTGTGACAGATCCAATAGGGGAATATTACTGCAATCTAATGAAAGACAATTGTTGAGACTAAGTCATTTTGAATAAAATTAACTGTGGGGACCCAGGGCCCTCAGTAAGTCCTCAGCATGTAGCTGCCTGCATGACCTAGACATGCGTTAAAGGTTAACAGCCCTCCCTGGAGAGGATATGGTATCATAAACTATAATCCTCCCAAAGCAGTAAAGGTCCTTGGTAAACATCCATCTTACGAGCATAGTGAAAACATCACCAGAACCCACATGCACATTTCATGTGACCCTAGCAGAAACTCTGTTCTCATACCCTATGGAATGTCCTTGTTCTGAAACCTCTTATATTAACCCTTATTTTTCCATCTCTATTTCATTCTCCAATCAGGGGTAATTGGCAAGTCTTTCCTGTTTATAAGTCACAATAAATCTTATGCCTGATTCAATATCAGGTGTGTTCTTTGGTCTCACAGCTGCACCAGTTTGTGCCCTTCAGGAGTTGGGTTGGAACAATTGGTGAACCAGGAGACCAAAGGACCACTGGCAGTAGCAGGCATAAGCTTAGAGAAAGGAGAATCCATGGGGGAAATCCCAGGTTGACCTACAACATCCATGTAGGGAGGGGTGGCTGCCTCCTAGATAAGCAGTGACTGCCCAGGGGATATGGGGATACCCTAAAATCTCTGGCAGATTTACTGGCTGTGCTACAGCAGGTAGTAGAGCAGCTGTACTTAAATAAGGAAAATAGAGACTGCCAGATAGTTGTGGCTCTAGCCTGGCCCCTGTTAGGAGTCTTACAGGTGGCTACCAAGGCAGAACAAGTGGCAAAAGTGTCTGTGTGCCACATAGAGGAAAGTTAAAGTTAGAAAAGGATACATACCTTGCACAGGCAGAGAAGAAAGATTCCTGAAGCAATCACTTGTGTCAAGTTGATAATCAGTTAGAAACCTTGGCTTATAGATATGCTCAAGTTAGGCATTGTAGGCTGCCTGGAATCCAGGTCTGGAAGATATTAATGACCCCTAGGTTGGACTCTAAGGCCTGGGATCCAATGGACTCCTCAGATGAGGAGAAAGAAGAAGAATGGGAGGTAGAAGAAATGATGAGCCCCCAAAGGTGTGCCCTTTAGTACAACACAGGTGGAATTAGTTCAATTGCTGGAAAAGCAGAAAAACTTAGCAACATTAATGTCACTAATAAAATAGTTTAATTGCTTAGTTAATAAGTAAAAGCACCTATTTTGTTTTGAAGTAAACCTTACAAGAAACTGTAACTCAGTTTTAAGATCATTATTTAGATGACTTTATATTATAATAGCACAAAAGGACAATATCTGAAATTGCTATAACTGGGTAGATTCAGCCTACACCTACTGTTGTGATGGTAATCTTAAACTAATTTACCTTTATTTATCCTTATTAAGGGTTCAGATTCACCCTTGTTTATGCTTGCTATAGTAATGGTAATTATAAACAGAACTTAACCTTTGCATATGGTTATTTCAGAACTGTCATCAACTTTGTAATGGTAACTACTCCATTCTCCTGGTTTGTATCCATGGCAACTTCTGCTACCCATGGCTTGAGGGAAGGCAAATTTGAGACACCCCTGACTCCTGTCCTTACACTGGTGTTAATAACCTTGCTTTCTCTCATGACTATTCAGGTGTGCATTCCAATTTACCTACTCTGGGCAAGAGCCCAGAGGGAACATGCAAATTTTGAGGAGATTGCTATTTGGTGGAAACCTCAGCCCTCAGGGTTGGACATCCACTCTTCCAGCCTCGAGAAATCCTGTTATCTCTGAGGACTGGGGTGTGGGGGACCTTCCACCCTGAGCATCAGGAATCCTGAAAGTAGCAGGTTATTAGATAAACCAGTTTTCCCTGAGACTTCAATGACCTCAACAAATATATACTGGAATTACTGTTGCTCATCTGAGGCCAGTCAAAGTTGAAATGGGAAATAAGCAAAGCTCTGAAAAAGAGGAAAATGATGTAGATTTTATTTTAAAGCATTGGGAACAATTTGGTTATAATTCAATAACTAAAAAGAAGAAAATTCTTGTGCAAAACTGCTTGGACACTGTGCAGATTAGATTAATTAGAAATAACATTCAAAGTGACATTTTGAATAAAACACTATTTTATAGTTAAACTTGCTTTGTAAGAAAATGAAAATTATAAATAACGCTAGTGAATTGTGTTTTTGTGACTAACTCTCTATTTGTGGCTGCCTATTAGCTCAGTTTTTATATTCAGTAAATGGGATGATAATATCAAATAGACAAATTAAAATTCTTTAAAGAGGTCTCTTCAAATTGCTAGAAATTCAATAAGGGCTCATATGTAAATGAGTATTCCTAGAGCCCAAATTAGAAAAGCTAAGCAAGATAGAAATATCATATAGATATCTGAATATAGAAACTATTAGGAAAGGGGAAAAAAGCTTTTCCTAAGCTCCTTGACCTATGCAGGCCCACCAGGGGCTTCTTCTCTGTGCAAGAGCTATGGGGGAAGGACTAGGTATGATAAGGTAGGGAAATGTAAGTTTAATTTAAAACCTTACTGGGCTGGGGAATTAAGAATCATAATTTATCCTGTAATTCCCCAATTTAAACCTTTCAACATCCTTGAAATGAAGGTAATTAATAATCCAATTACCAAATTTCAGTAAGTAAAGTCCTTAATAGCTTTGTAAAGATAATTCTAAATTATAATTAAAACAAATTAAACAATTATAATATATTCCAGAACTTTGCAATCAGTGTGCTTTTAAGATTTTTCACAATTTTAAAATTTTATTAAAAAAAAAAGATTTGAGCTTCCTATGGAAAGAGAAAAACAAGAACATTTCTTGCATAAACTATAAGTGTTTCAATTTTATTTATCTTGGGTGTAATCTACCTAGGATTATAAGATACCAATGAAATAAATTATCATTGTATGTATTAAATATTTAAGATGATAAAAATTGTAAGTTTGTGTTTAATGAAATTGAGGTCTGTCATAAATTATCATTATATGTATTAAATCTTTAAGATAATGAAAATTGTAAGTTCACGCTTAATGAAATTAAGTTAAGGAAGGTAATGTAGATCTGGCCTAAACTAAAATGACTAGTTTTCATGGAACAGAGTAAGGGATGTAAGACAAGACTTTTTTATGGATAAAGGTAAATTTATTTAGTTGCTAACTATTTTAATAAGTTTATATAAAGGTAAAGTAACTAGTTTATGTGGTTATGGTTAGTTATAGGAAGTTTGCAAAAGCATTTTCTCAACTAAAATATTTAAACAGCTAATTCCAGGAAGCCATTATTAAAAAGAAACCTGAACTATTATTTATAACAAAAAGTAACTTTATAACAGGGAAACCTGTCAGAGGCCACCTCAATCTACATATTAAATTGTGGTAGTTGGAAGAAAATCTTGATTCCAATGGGAATGTTAGGTTTCCATTATATAATGAAGAAAGTAGTTTTTCTTGTACTGCTAAAGTAAAATACCTGTTACTTAATGCAATTATGGTAAAAGTATAAAAATAAAAAGTAAAGTAATAAAAATAGTTAATTTAATATGTTATAAACTGCATTGGAAATAT
Source organism: Tolypeutes matacus (assembly GCA_026826555.1). Classification (NCBI taxonomy): domain Eukaryota; kingdom Metazoa; phylum Chordata; class Mammalia; order Cingulata; family Chlamyphoridae; genus Tolypeutes; species Tolypeutes matacus. The sequence goes on from JAKSZT010053980.1 coordinate 1,050,741, forward strand.
GTAGAAAGTATATAAAAATTAAGAGATAGACTGCAGTATTGTCAAACTCTCTTGTGCATTCAGAAAATCTCAGTTCCCATTGATTAGGTTGGTCACTATGACATCTAAAATAATAAAAAGATTTACCACATCTCTGGATATGTTCCTGGAGTGGATGGAAAGTACATTGCTGTTTTGGACGCCTGCAGCAGCCATCAATGGCTCTAAAGACCAGATTTACAATGGACATTGCCTCCAGACTTGCTCTGTTTCATAATGCTGAAGGGCACTATGCACCAGGCCAGTGAAACACTGGAGCTTCCCTCCAAGTGCCAATGGTGCTGCAGCATGCTGGCTGTGTGAAGGATACACAAAAAGGAGCAATAATTACCAGAGTAATGTAAGTAGAACCTAAACAGACACAATTGGCATTATGGCATGCTCCCATGGAGAGACAATATGTATGGTATTGAAAAACTGGAGCTTAGATCTGTTTACTGCAGTTCAAAGAGGAATTTGTGTATTAATTAGTGCATTGATTAGTATTAAGTAGTGTACCTATAAACCTGATGAATATAATAATATCTTTTCTTTTCTAGATCATACACAGAAGGATATTGAACATGCTGAAAGTCTTGGTAAACATACTTCTTTTTCCAAGTAATTAATGAATAGGCCTATAAGATAAAAGAATGACTCTCTTAAGTATTGTCCTTATTTTCTATTCCATATGCTTATCTTGTTGTTGCGTATATTGTCTTTGTGAGTTATGTCTATGGAAGTGCCTCTCTTCATACCTCTTATAGCTGTCTTAGGCATAACTACTGCTGTGGGAACTGGGGGTGGCAGTTTATAGCAAACCAAGCAGGTCTACCACAATCTCTCCCTATTGTTAACCAACAGCATAGAAGACAGCATTTAAAACTTACAAGATCAAGCCCATCATCTTCCAGAGGATGTAGCTTCTGGAAGCACCTGGACTTTCCCATTCTCATGGTCCAGTATGCCATGGATGGCCCACTTTTGGGGAACACTTACCACCATTCTCTTTATTTATCCTTTTTGTAGGACCATGTACCTTCAAAATTCTAACTATATTTATTCCTGAATCAAAGCTTTCCAGAACAAAGTATTAGTCATGCAGGGATTTCATCCAGTTCCAACAATGGTGCTGGACCTGCCTTCCCTCAACTTCAGTAGAATAGCCAGAGAGTTACACACCCCATCAGGCAGAGACTACTGCCACTAACCAGCAGGAAGCAGCTACAGAAGAATGACCATTGCCTTTCAGCTCCCCCTTAAGAATAAGTGTGTAAACTCTCTGAGGGGGAAGTTGAGGCAGGTTAGTATAGTAAACAGGGAAGGCAGCTGGTCAGAATAAAGCTTAGCAAAGACTCTGGTCAGGAAGTCCAGTTTTAAAGTCCCAGAACACAAAGAAGTCCTGGAAAACTCCAAACAAAAAGGCCTCCCCATTGGTTCCCTGAAAGCTGACAGGTAAAGTTACAAAGGCAACCAATCAGGACAGCAAATAGCTGGCATCCTATGTGTGTCTATGTGGGTTATCTTTATGCCTAAATTAGTTTTTGAAGTCACTGTAGAAAACTCAGAGAATTTAGAAAGGGCAATTGCATTGTATTGGAAGCATCCTCATAGAACTTTGTTATCTACTAATGGAAATGTTGCTTGGACACTGTTAGACCATCATGTTCTCCCCCTTATTGTTCCACATAAACATCTTTCTTTTCACACAAAGCACTTTAGTCAATACCTCTTTCTAGAGGGGGCTTCGGCAGTAACCCATGCCCACAATGGAACCCAAAATTGGTTTGCACAGTCTTACCGTACAGGTGCTGCTGGCCTTCCTTGGATCATAACTACTGCAAATTGCACAGCATGGAACACTTTTTGACATGGCAGTCTATGACCCATAGGCAAGTTTGGAACAAGACCTTCAGATTTAAGACTGAGATTTAGCTGCCATCTTTCAATGAGACTTGTAATTATATTTTTTCCCTAGTAAGGGTCACAAAAGGTTATTGTCAGAATATGTGATAAAAATATATGTGATAATTTCACCAAAATAAGTTGATCAATTATTAATGAACTATTAACCAGTTGCTCTTATTAATGTTTACTTTATAGCCTGTTCCACAATTGCTGTTGACTGAAAAAGCACCTGACAAATGAAACTATAAAAAAATTCATAAATTGTTTTGCTAAGCAAGGGGTTGTAAGACAGAAAAATTAAGAAATATTTTGGGTTGTAAATATGTAATTTTAAAACTCCTGTCCATTAATATATGATTTTTTAAGATTTAAAATATTTAAAGTACACCATAGTAAATATTTATAAAGGAATACCTTAACTGGCTGTGATGGTTAGTCTCATGTTCAAGTTGGCCAGGTAATCGTTAAGCAAGCACTCACCTAATTGTTACTGTGAGGATATTTTTTGGATTTAAATCAATAGTAAGTTGATTGCATCTATGGCTATTACATCTACAATCAAATGAGTAGATTGCCTTCAGCAAATGAGAGAAATCTCATTCAATCACTTGAAAGGCTTAGAAGGAAAGTGCTAATTTCAGCAGTCAGAATAGAATTTTCATCTCTAATTCAGCCAGCCAGATCCTCCTGGGGAATTTATCAGGGAGCTTAATCAGAGTTCCTGGCTTGCAGCTTACCCAATGAATTTAGACTCATGCACTCCCACAGTTATGGCAGACAATCTTATAAAGTCTCATAATATTTATAGATATTTCCAGTCAGTTCTCTTTCACTAGAGAACCCTGACAAATACACTGGCTTATAAATTCTTGTCTTGCACAGGCACATTACTTTAGTCCCAAGGTGGTCAGATATCATTAGGGTGGAGGAAGATTAATAGTCTTGGATGGGACAAGAAAAAAAATATTGAAGTCTAAATTAGGCTGTGAGTGACACTATTCTATATGTCTTCCTACCTTGATCACACTCTTCCTATCCATCATTCTAGTCTTCATACTTTATCTGTCTCTAAATTTCTTTTGAGAAGGAAGATTTAGATCATTTTACACTATTCTAATATTTCCCAAAAGAATTTGTGAGGACTATTATTATGTTGTCAATATATCCTGTAAATTTCATAGTATTCTTAATTAGTTTTTTTCTTTCCTCTCCACATAAACCTTCAAGTTTCTTAGAAAATTAGATTTTACTAAATATCTCTTAGACTACTCTTTTCATCTATAAGTGCAGAAGAAACTTATTTTATTTATGTTCTGACATTTTTAATGTAAAATGAGCCATCATCTGAATTGGGTCCACCACAAGGATAAGTGTGCTAATCCTCTTATTCATTCTAGTTCATATATTATAGCCCCAGTTATTAGAATACACTGTCACATAGAGGGGATCTGATGTGCTGGGTAGATTACGGAGGCTGAGTATAAATTATGGAGTCTGAAATTAATCTCTGTAATAGTCTAGCTGTGTGACCTCGGACATAAACCTCCTGTAGCAGTTTGGTATTATTTATGAATTCCAAAAATAAACATTGGATTATGTTTGTAAATTGATCTGTTCCTCTAGGTGTATTAGATTGTATTGAATTTAGGGGTTTCACTCTTACTTGATTAAATTATGATTAAGGCTTTGATTGGGTCATGTCAGTTGGACAATGAGTCCCTATTTCCAAATAAATACCCTTTATAAAAGACAACATATTTCTGTTATTTTGCATCAGTACCCCTTTGGCTGACTAATACACCTCTTAAAGTTCCCATTTTAGTTCAAAGAAAGCATGTAGTAGGTATTTTGTGTGTGGTTGTAATAGTTGCTCTTGTTATTAGGATTTCAGAGAATTATATACCATCCTCATCTGAGTTGATGATTGTGGCTAGTTAGATGTGGTATCTAGGCTCTCTGACTTGAAGTTCAAGTTTTAACCACTGTGCTTCATTTTATCTTTGGGAGAAGGAGCAGCAAATCTGCTCATAATAGTAACTGAGTTAATGCAGTACAAGTGTTTGTTTCCCTTATCAGCTGTGGCTAGTTTTTGGTGAGGAAAGAGAGGGAGGTTGGACTTCATCAAAATTAAAGTTTTGCAGCATAACAAATAGCAATGGACAGGGATGAATTCAGAAATGAGTAGGTAATGTTCCACATTACAAATGAGGTACCTGCATGCATTTCTAATGAGCATACAAGTATGTGTGTTCCTGGAAGAAGGATGATAATAAGTTTGACCAGCTACATCATTCTGTATATTATTGTGATTATAATTGATATAATAAACTTAAACAACCCAATATTTTCTCCATAAATTATCATTATAAGTCTTTTAGGAAAGTAGATCTGAATCAGAGAAGTTACTATAAAGTACCGATTTCCTAATTTTTTTTTTCATTTGAGAAGTTGTGGGTTTATATTACAATCATGTACAAAATACAAGATTCCCATGTAACACCTGTTGGAGTTAGAATTTTGCAAATCCCAAAAGGCATAAAAAATTTTTTTTTTTGAGGAATTGTAAGATGCTTGATAGGAAAGGCCTAGATTGCTTTGAAGAGACTGTTGGTAGGAATATGGACCCTAAAGTTATTTCCATTGAGCCCTTAGAAGGAAATGATGATGCTATTATTGGAAACTTGAGAAAAGGCGATCTTTGTTGTAAAATTGCAGAGTAGCCCATGTGAAGGTTTAACTAAACTTAGAACTTGTAAGTCAAGATTGAAAATGCAGTTATCCAAGAACGACTTGTGGAAAGTCTTACTGTCTGATAGCTTGGACCCCTGTTTTTTTCATGCTAAACCAACAAGATTTTTTTGAGATCTGTATGAATGAAACTATTGTATGCTTGTACTAAAAGGGACAGGAAGGGGAGAGATGGAAAGATAAAGAGCATCGAGAGGAAAACCATGGAAGCTTGGGCCAAAAGAGGGTCCCACCCATGTATGGAGAGAATGAATTTGCCCCAGCATTTGTAGAGATTGGATGTTCCATCTTGTTCTGTAGGGAGAGTTTGGCCACCCCAGAGTACAGAGAGGGTGGAACACATTCACTGGTGTTTGAAGAGAGTTAAATTGCCACCCCACTTCTCTAAGTGGTGTGGGCCCCTTCCCCAGAGGTTAGGGAAAGTTAGGATACCACCTCAATACTCTGAGGGTGTGGGCCTGTTCCTCATAGATTTGTGAGGGTTAGGTCACCATGCCACCTTGTTGAGGGGGTTGGGCCTATATGCCAGAGATTTGGCATAATGTTGTCAACACCTCACTATACTAAAGGGGTTGAGAGTGTCCTTCAGAGATTGGGGAAAGTGTGGTCATCTCCTTAATGTTCTTGGAGGGTGAGGTCTGCAGCCCAGTTGCCACCAAGATGCTTGAAATTATGGCCATTTGGCTAGCCTGTGGAAAGGGTGGGTCTCCATGAAGTCCCAAGGACAAGTAACTATCTCTTTAAGGATGGTTCTCAGACTTTGAAATCTAATGGAGTATGCCCTGCAGGTTTTCAGAACTGTTGAAAACCCATGGCACCTTTTTCCCTCCCAAATTCTCCTTATAATAATGCAAATGTTTATCCTATTTATGTCCTTTCTTTGTGTGTTAGAAGCAGATAATTTGTAGGTTTCAAAGGTCTACAGCCAATGGGGAATGTTGCCAAGACAAACTCATGCTTATAATTGATTTTTATGAGATTTTGTTCTTAGCATTGTTACAAAAAATGATTTAAGGCTTTTGAAGAAGCTGAGTTCCAGAAAGTGACAAGCCCTATGACTGGTTGCATACGCTAAGCTCTAAGATATGGTAGATTCTGGAGAGGAAGGCAGAGACCTCCTCAGAAATCGGTGGTCAATTTGCTTCACCATGTGACACCAACACCAGGGTCAACATTAGCTGATATTGGTGAGAAAACATTTTTGCTGATGCCTCTATTTGGCCATTTCATGGCTTGGAACTGTAAGCTTTTACCCCAAATAAATCCCCATTATAAATGCCAACAGATTTCTGGTACTTTGCATCGAAAGCCCTTTGGTAAACTATAACACCTTCTTATTACTAACACCTTGCACTGGTGTGAAATATTTGTTACAATTGAAAACCGCTCATTTTTAATAATTGTACTATTAACTATAGGCCATGCTTTAACTTAAGGTTCACTGTTTGTGTAGTACAATTCCATACTGACAGAAAAGAATGTTATTGGATGGTTCATACTTCCTGATCTTAAAATTTATTACATAGCCATAATAATCAAAACAGCATGGTACTGCTACAAGGAAAGACATATCAAAAGTTCAAATTGAAATGAGAACTCAGAAATGAACACATTTTTGGTCAACTGATTTTTGACCCAGGGGCAATGACCACTCAATTGAGAAGGAATAGTCTCTTCAAAATATGATGCAGGAAAAATTGGATCTCCATTTGCAAAAGAAAAAAAGAAAAAGAAAAAGGAAGACCCCCAATCCCATACCTAATACATAAATCAAACCTCATCAAAATTAATAACTTTTGTGCCTCAAAGAACTTTATCGTGAGAGTAAAAGGACAACTTATGTTAGGCCTCAAAGCAGGGCCTTTATGGATAACCAGAGATGGCATGAAGAAAACTTCAACATGAGAGTTAGGCAAACTCACATTTATTACATCTGAAGATGTAGGAGCCAAGGTCAGTCTAAAGTGACTCAGACATGACTCCCCATGCTGTGGTTTTACTCTTGCGTAAATACCTAAGTTACTACTTGACATTTGCTTTGATTGTACATTAGCTTTTATGCATATAGATGGAGAAAAATAGCTAGTTATATAATTGTATGATTAGTATGTTGAGGAAATCATTCTTGAATACACATTGCATGATCAAAACAGGGGTGGATAGCTCCACCCCAGGGAAGGAAATTTACTATGTTAATTAAGCAAGTTGAAGTGAGAACAGCAAGAGGATTCTTCTGTGCAGGTCAGGCCAACCGGTTGAAGCTGGTTTTCATAGTTCATTGTTTCAACAGGATATTCTTGACCAACAAAAGTGGAATTTGGGACTAAGAGAGAGTTGCATCTCATTACCTTCTAATTTACATACAATTATTTCCTTTGTATCCTAGCAATAGGGAGAGAAACAAGTTACTTTCAAGTATTTGGCCATCCTACATCCATCAACTACACAATGGGAGAAAATATTTGGAAAACACATGTCCAATAAAGGTTTAATATCCAGAATATATAAATAAGTCATTCAACAGAAAACAAAAAGACAAGCCAATTAATAAATGGACAAAAGATGTAAACAATTATTTCTCCAAAGGAGATATATAAATGAACAGAAAGCACATGTAAAGATGCATAACATAATTAGCCAACAAGAAAATGCTAAACAAAACTGCAACTAAAATGATATATCATTTCACACCCACTAGAATGGCTGTTATTAAAAACAAAACAGAGTGTTACAAGTATTAGAGAGGATGTGGAGAAATTGGAACACTCACCCATTGCTGGTGGGAATGAAAAATAGTGCAGATGCTGTGGAAGGAAGTTAGGCACTTCCTCAGAAAAGTCAAGTATAGAATTACCATATAACGCAGCAATCCCACGCTTGGTATATATATCCAACTAATGGAAAGCAGGGACTCAAACAGATATTTACACTCCTATGTTCACAGCAGAATTATTCACAATTGCCAAAAGATGGAAGCAACCCAAGTGTCCATCAAACAATGAGTGGGTAGACAAATACATGCAATGGAATATAATTCAGCCACAAAATGGAATGAAGTTTCTATAAATAGAGAAGCATTGAAGACATCGTGTTGAGTGAAATAAGTGAGCCACAAAAAGACAAATACTGTGTGATCAAACTGAAATGAAAAAATTAAAATAACCCAAATCATAGAGTCAGAATCTATAGTATAGGTTACCAGAAGGAGGGATGGAGATAGGGAATGGGATATGTAGTAGTTTGACATTGTTTTATGAATTCCAAAAAGAGATATTTGATTATGTTTGTAAACTGGTCTGTTCCTCTGGGCATGATACTCTTTGACTGTATTAGATTCAGCTGAGATTCCTTTGATTAAATTATGTTAAGATTAGGGCTTTGATTTGACCATGTCATTAGAGCATGCAGGGTTGAGTCCCCATCTGCTTGGTGGGCTGATAAAACAGATTCTAACACAGAAGTGGACACACAGATAAGTTATATAGAGGATCCTGCAACTCCCTGAAGAGTGATGAGCCTGATAGTTTACAGCTGACTTTGTGAAGAGAGCAGAGGAGCTGAGCTGAGAAAGCAATGAGCCCCAGAGGAAGAGAGATGAGCCTTATGCCCACCTACAGCTGAGATTGGAAGAAGCTAGGACCACAGAGCCTCAAGAGAAAAGAGGAAGGCTGAATCCTCACAGACATTGCCCACCATCTTGCTTCAACATGTGGCAACAGATTTTGGGTGAGGAAGTACCTCTTACGGTACCTTGTGTTGGACTCCTTAAGGCTTTGTGACTGTAAGATTCTACCCCAAATAAATAACACTTATAAAAGCCAACAGATTTTTCCTACTTTGCCTCAGTAACCCTTCACCTGACTAATACATAAAATTAAGTCTTAAAATGTACAGGGTTAATAAAAAAAAATGAATAGGGTTCCTAATTTGGAACAAAGGAAATGTTTTGGTAATACATGGTGATCATGGTAGCTCAACACTGTGAATGTAATTAACAGCAATGAAATTTGTAGCTGAATGTGGTTAAAAGGGGAAATGTTAGGTTTTATATGATTTCCTGAAATTTTAAATGTAAGAAAAACTTTAATGTATGGATTGTGTACGTAAGAGACAAAAAAGTTAACTGAACTTCATGTGTGCATTTGGGTGCTGAGTCTCTATAACCTGTGCCAATGCAGTGATGTAGGAGAAAGAATCTCATGGTAAATAGAGTAAAAACCTTGCTGTATTTTGTGTGCTGATTTTCTCTGACATCATTTTGATTTGTTTTGTCTGATTTGTTTTCAGATCTGAGATGCATATGGAAAAAATTGTTTACTCTTTTTTCTTTTTTTCTTGTCTCCCATTCCTGAACAACTCTCTGTTCCAGAAATATTAGTCCCTGCCAATAAATAACCTGTTCTCAGTCATGATCTTGTAGGTCACTGATTTTATTGAGCTATATCTTTCTACACAACTAGGTTACTCTTTTTTTTAAAACACATCAATGTTATTGACACATTAATAAAGCGTACAATTCATTTAAAGTATACAAACAATGGTATTTGGTATAATCATATAGTTGTGCTCTCACATTTCAATCATTGTTAGAGCATTTTCATTAATTCAGTAGTAATAATAATAAAAAAAAACAAGGAAATAACTCACTTCTCAATTTCTCTCTGTTTTCTGTGCTATACATAGCTGCTATTTCTGACTATTCTTGCACAATTATTTATTTTATTATTATTTACTAAGCAGTTTTACTGAGATATATTCACAAACCATAAGACCTATCCAAAGTGTTCATAATCAATGGCTTTTCGTATAATCACAATGTCGTGCATTCATCATCTCAAAAATTTTAGAACAATTTTGTGGCAGTTTAATATTATCTATGAATTCCAAAAATAGGTATTGGATTGTGTGTGTAAACTGGTCTGTTCCTCTGAGCATATTAGATTGTATTAGATTTGGAGGATTCAATTTTACTTTATTAAATCAAGATTAGGACTTTTATTTGACCCTGTGATTAGGGCTTGCAGGGTTGAATCCGTATCCCCTTGGTGGGTATAAAATAGACTCACACATAGAAGTAAACACACAGAGAAGGAGAACACAGAAGCAGATATGTGAGGAATGAGAGAAGGCCCCAGGAAGGGAATGAGCACGATAGTGTATAGCTGACCTTGTGGAGAGCAGAGCAGCTGAGCCTGGAAAGAAATGCACCCTGGGGAGAGAGACAAGCCTTATGCCAGCCTATAGCTGAGATGGGAAGGAGCTGGGACCACAGAGCCTTAGGAGGAAGAGGAAAGCAGAACCCTCACAGACTTCGCCCACCATCTTATGTCAACATGTGGCAACAGACTTTGGGTGAGAAAGTACCTCTTATGGTACCTTGAGTTGGACTCTTTAGGGCCAGGTAACTGTAAGCTTCTACCCCAAATAAATACACTTTATAAAAGTCAACAGAGTTCAGGTACTTTGCATCAGTACTCCTTTGGCTTACTAATACAAATTTTATTACTGAAAAAAAAAAAAAAGACTTCACACCCCTAAGCATTCCTTCCCCAGCCCTACACAAGACTAATTCAATTTCATCTTCATAAATTGATTTATACTTACAATTTATATAGATGGAAATATATAATATGTAATACTCTATGTCTGGTCTCCTTCAATAAGTATAAAATATTTTTGTGTGTGTGTTTTTTGGGGGATGGGTTTGTCTAATATTAACATTTTGTAGTATTAACCTACATTTTAATAATGGTTGATATTTTTACTGTATTGCCTGTCTTTAGTGCTCATTGTTATTCCTTACCTCAGATTTTCCTGGCAGCTAACCTCATACCATTCATCATTCCTCCAATTCCTGAGAAAGCACAGAGCCATCAGAGTTTCCTCAACTGCTCTGTGTCTGATGATGCATTTTGGAGCCTCTAGAGAAACAGTGCTTGAGCCAGGCAAAGTAAAAGTTGTAAAGTAAATGCCCAGAAGCACAAGGAACTTTAATGTGGACAATAGTTTGGGAACAATTCATGAGATTATGGTTGATTGCCTTAGGGAAAATAATTTCTAAGGCTTTCAAAATTATAAATACTTGGTTTATCACATAAGGTCTTATTCTCTTCTTCCAAATTAATATCCTTCATTAATGGGTATAAAACAGATGACTCCTAGGACTTAAATACTGTGTTAGCTTACCTGGGAACTTTAAAAACCATCCTGTTTATTTTTATTCTGAGTTGGAGAGAAGATATTATATCTGCATTCAAAGGTCCCTATTTGCTTTTCTGCAGAATAAAGTTTTAATTTTGATTCCATCTCTGAAAGGTTTACCAGATACTTAAAATCCACTCCAAATGCAAACCCATAGATAATTCTAAGACATTTTGAGATTTCCAAATATTTTTGAGAATTAACCTAGCTTTGTTGAAATTACTATTTTGTATTTCTCTTCATTTACTTCAGATTCTATTATTGAAGAAGAATTAGCAGAATTCTCAAGGAGAATTCTTCCAGATGCAGCCTAAATCTAATCTGAAACCCATTCAGACTTGGTGGTCAGTGAATTACCCATGCCACTTTAGCTTGGAGAAAGTCCAACTACCATGCATTAATGTGATTATATGCTATTTACATTTCATTTTGGGACTGTAACTCTCTTGAAGCATTAGCTAATTTGATAACCATGAAAATGTTTACTACACTGTAAATTTAATTGTATATTATTTACAGGTGAAATTCTAGTTGAAAGAATAGAGTTAAAATTAACAAAATCTTAATTGTATGCAGTGAATTTCATGGAGTCTCATTCTGGTGCCTATGAATCTTTCTTCATAATCCTTTCAAGGAATAGGCCCATTTATGTTTGAATATCAACAATACAGAAGAATTTCCTACCTTTCCAATAACCTGAAATCCTAAAATTTGAAAAAAGGTTCATCTAAGGTAAATTTGTAGCATGGTACATTTTATAACCCTAAGAGGAAATTTGAATGTATGCTGGAAACTGTATTTTACCTAACAGCATTTATTCTCTTTATGCTATGGCTCACACAAAGGGAAATGCAGAATGTTTATTCAATGTAACAAAGAAATATAGTAATTATTTCACTATATTTTAATAAAAAAAGAAAAATTTAGGCTAATGATTAGTGTTAAGAATTGCCTTAGTCAATTTTTCATCAGAAAAACTTTTTTCATTGTTTATCAGATTTAAAGTTCAGCTGATCTCCTTTATATCTATATTCTACTTTTGTATTTGTTGTTATTTATTTCTTTATTGGCGCTTTCTATATATGCATGCATAGCCATTTCAGTAGTTGCTAAATCTTTGCACAAACAAAAAGGAAAGTAAAACAAAATTGACCTGTGTGTCATGAACCATGTATGACACTGGGGGTATTTCATATTACCTAATGTATTCCTTAATACATGTTTCAATTATGTAACAAATTGTAAATCTGAGGAAAAGGAGGTTTAAGGAATTGAGCAATAAGCTCAATGTTCAAACTGTTTAAGCTCAATCCTCAACCTATCTACCTGTCTATCTCGCCACTGTTTTAACCACTTACACACATTTTGGCTGTCTTTTGATCATTTATGACTGCAATACTTCCATAAGAGTTTTTTTTTTTTAATATCTCTATGGTCAGTAATTATTTTTTTCAGTCTTCTCATCTAAATCTATTCAAGTTTCCCTTTACCTCTATTATTAGCAATGATCGTAATATCATCTTCCCTCAAAATGCAGGATGGGATTTTAGCAGCATTTGTAGGTAAAGCGCTTATATGATCTATAGAACATGGAAGAATTTTGACCTAATAAATGTACTTAAGTAAAACTAAAGTACAATTATAATAAATAGTTTAGAATCAGAGAATCCTGGACCATATATTTATATTAACTGCAACGTATATCTTTGCATAAATATTGAGGAAGGCAGACTGAGTAATCTGGTAACTGGTTAACTTCCAAAATCTTTTCTACTGAGATGAATATTTATAAGGACTTGCTCCCAAACCCTACTCCATGACACACTCCCCACCATTCAGTGTGTGAGATATAGCAATAAACTGAATGAGAATCATGATAGCTGGTTTCTAATATCCAAAGTGTATTATTTACTGATTCTGAAAAATTAGAGTTTCGTTTGATCTGACTCACTTTTATTGAAAATCATGGGCTGGAATTAAGTGATTAATATCCAGTTTAAGTTGTATACCAACTTATTTATATAATAATTATCATTAAATCATTTATTTTAGTTGAATGAATGTATTTGACAACTAATATCACACCATTTCAGAAATAAAAAATGTGTATCAGTTGTAATAATTAAAAAGAAGTTCATTGAATCATCCTTTGATTATACAATATTTAAATGTACTTAACTGCTAAACTCTCTGTTGCTTGATAATTAATTTCTCAACCTATTTTAAAAAATGAGGATACTAAGTCCTGTGGCAGTACCAAAGACCTAAGAGGAATACAATGAGAAATTCTCATTAACAAAATTGGAATTAAATAATTCCAATTATTAGAATTTAAAATTCTCACAAATGGACAGCTTATTAAAATGCCTTATCTGTTACTTATTTCATGCCTATTATCAATCTAAAGACATAGAGATTGAATTTTTGAAACAATGGATGTGAGGATTTCAAATAAACTTACTACAGAATTATTTTCTGTTTAAAAAATAGACATCCAGAGTGTCCAGTTATGGCTGTCACATTGGATTCAGACTAAGGTAGACGATGTTGTGTACCTTTTGCAGCCCCACTAGGAGCCTGATAATTCTTAATATTGGGTAAAATAGCTCATGCTTTTGTTTTCTCCTTATTCTACTTTCTCTTTTGCCAAAAGAAAATAATCACTCAATATGTCATCCATTTATTAGTGCAGCATTTAACCTCTGACTGTGAGCAGAGGAAAAAGTAACTTACAGTTACATTGTGTCATTTCTTTTAATGACATTTTATTTTGTGTTGACAAGATTGTATATAAAATTTCTAGCAAGAGCAGTAAAATATACATAATTCCTATAGACTTGGGCAATTCATAATTATATTTCTCCTTTACAAATTGTAATCACAAACATAAATGAGAGCATGTCCTAATATATGAAATAGAAATAGTATAAATGAATGTAGTTACAGTTTATTTTTCAGAACTTTAATGATGAAATGACAATAATTTTTTTTAGTGTATAATTTCAACCATTCTTAGCTATTCGATAAATGTGAAACTACATTGGTTCTGCATGATAAATGGCAATATTTGCCCACAAAGCAAAAACAATAAGCTCGACTAAATTAAAGTTCACAGATTTAATTTAGGGTTCTTCAAATAATTTATTTTGTGCAGTAAGTGTTTCAGAAAATTAAAAGAGGCCCTCCATTCATGTTGAAAGAAGAAATTTGACTCCATGGCTGGGAGAGAGTCAAATATTTAAAGTATTCAATAAAAAGTGTTATTTTAATTGACTAAACTTTTATTGTTATCTAAAAATATTATTAAGAGGAATAACATGTTTTCTTTATGATTAAACTAATCTAAAAATATCCTCTAATCATTACTGAAATAATTGAAAAATGCACTATAACCTATTATAAAAATTTTCATATAAAATTTACAAATTAAGACACATCAGAAAAAAGAAATAGCAACTTAAATCTGTGAATAAATAATAATTTATATGAATATTCTATGCATAAAAATCCATTTTTGGTAATTTTTAAATTATCGTGGTATATTGATGTCTTTCAGCAAACAATTTTTTTCTTTTCAGGCTCTCAACTCACCTGTGCAAAATATATAGCAAACTTAAATTCATGGAAAGCCATAGAAACATCTCCAAATTCATTCTTTTGGGACTTTCTTATAATAAGAACGTACAAATGTTTTGCTTTGTACTTTTTAAATTCTGTTATAGTTGCATATTGGCAGGAAACTCCCTGATCCTTGTCTCCATTCGATTCAGCTCCCTTTTTAACCAACCCATGTGCTATTTCCTTGGTCATTTATCCTGTATGGACATCTGCTACACCTCTAGTGTTACACCCAAACTGATCAGTGGCTTGTTAGTGGGGAAAAAAAACATTTCCTATGGAAATTGCATGTTGTAGGTCTTTACCATGCACTTCTTTGGAAGTATTGAATCTTCATTACTGCTACCATGGCCTTTGATGGCTACATTGCCATCTGCAAACCTCTGCACTACATAATTATCATGAACAGGACAAAATGCAACCTTCTAATCCTAGGTGCTTGGGTGGGAGGGGCTGTCCATTCCTTTCCTCAGTTTTATCTGGCAATGCAGTTGCCCTTTTGTGGCCCAAATGTCATTGATCAATATTTCTGTGATATCTTCCCCTTGCTAAAAGTTGCCTGTACTAATACCTACATCACAGGTGTCCTTGTGATTGCCAATTCAGGTATCATCACCTTGGTAACCTTTGTTGTCTTATTTATTTCTTATGTCATTATATTATTTACTTTAAGAAATCATTCAGCTGAAGGAATTCACAAAGCCCTGTCTACCTGCAGGTCTCATATCACTGTGGTTGTCTTATTTTTGGGGCCTTCTATCTTTGTCTACTTTAGACCACCTGTCACTTACCCTGAGGATAAAATATTTGCACTATTTTACAACATCAGTGCACCTATGTTCAATCCCCTAATCTATACTTTCAGAAATATAGAGATAGAGAAAAATTTGGTAACAAACATTATTTTTGAAGGAAGCACACAAATTATAAAGCTAGAAACTTCCTAGAGATGAAATGTTTTATTGGTCTCATTAATGTAATAGATGAAGGTGATAGGACTTAGAGTTTTAAAGTAACATTTACTTAAAGATTAATGGTACCATACCAAAATAATATTGACACATAATTAATTTTGATATTCAGATGGCATAAGTAAGATTACCTGGAAAAACTCCTCATTGTCAAAGCAATGAAGATGATCCTCTCTTGAGCAGTGAATTTTAATGGAAAAAAATTTAATGACAATTTTATTTAAAACTTTGATTTACAAGTAGGACACACCATGATTATTCGGTAGTAAAAAAGAAGAGAAAATCTGTAATTTAAGTAATCTTTTTAATTTTGATAAAATTTTTCCTGTATCACATCTAGTGGCATTCAAAGTTGATTCTGTGACGTAGAAACTAGTATATTAGAATATGACAAAGTAGTTTCTGGAGGTCAACTCTTCTGAATTTTGGTAAAAATAAATAGTGAATACAAAACAAAAATACTATAACGGAATGTTGAAAACATGTTATATATATTGACCAATACTGAAAATCATTTTTTGTAAAAACATTCACAAAATGAATTACATGATGCATGTGTTGAACCTTTCTAACTTTATTAAAATTGACAATTAAATGGCTACTAGTTAGATCCAGAATTAGAGACTTTCATATTACTGTGGTAAAAAATAAGGAACATACAAAAAGGACATCATCTAAATACAAAAATAAAACATACTTAGAAGAAAACAAAATTGTGACACAATAGATAAAGCAAATTCTCCTGAACTATTATGAAGAGGCAACTTCTTAGAAAAATTTC
>JAKSZT010053980.1:1067085-1087811 GCA_026826555.1 Tolypeutes matacus
CAATCACTGAGCGCAATCCACCAGCTCACTATCAAAACTATGGGTGTTGGATTTTCATTTGTTTGTTTGTTTTTGCTTTGTTTATTGGAGTTACTGTGGATCGAATCTGGGACGTCATACATGGGAAGCCAGCATCAACCTCTTGAACTATATCCACTCCCAATAATATAACTCTTAAGGAGCAGAACACAAATCCTAAGGAAGAAAAGACTGAATAACAAGACTATATGAAAAAGAAGATAATTAAGCTACAGAAAGTATCATACTATGCACTTGCATTTCAAGAGTTGCAATCATTCCAGAGATACTGTACAAAGAAGGATAAATGATAAGAAGAAAATAATGAGTTTTAAATTTAAGTACAGCATTTAGAGTTAGAAGGAATTGGAAAAATCATTAATTTGTAAAGATACTAACAAAGGATCAAAAATTATTTCCAGATTTAATTTCTCTTTGGAAAAACCATAAGAAGAAATTATGGCAAAGTATAAACATTTGAGAGAATGGTTTGGAACATGAAACAATTTATTAGCGCACTATTTGTATTTCATTGTTTAGGAGAAAGTATAATAAAACATTCATATTGATTAAGCTCATGGTGTAAACAACACATGTCCTTCTTTAATAAATATTTTTTCTAAGGAGTATTCAATTAAAAGTAAATAAATAAATAAATGGTGATTAAATATAATATCTCTTCCTCCCTTAATTTGGCTGTATACACTATTCTCACATATGGGGAACATTTACAGTAACAATCATACATTAATAATGAAAAATGAGATGTCTGAAAGGAAATAACCTTTGGTATATATCTGCAAATGCCTATCAGGGAGGGAATGAGTTCAAACAGACTATAAGGCTCCTATGGTATCTTTTTTATTTTTATATTTCTTACATAAAGGAAACATTATTATCGCAATTAATCCTTACACTCATATAAGGCAATCTCACTTTGTGCCTTGGTTCGAGACTTTTCCTCCTCTCTAGGCACTTGCCATTTCTCAAGAGAATGATTGCATTATTCTCAGACAGCTCTTCCTGATTAAGTCATACCTGCCTCACAGCCAAGAGCATACCCGGAAAGACCATTGAGGCAGCAATTCAGTGCCAAGATCTCTTCTTCTGATGTTTCACCTTTTAGGGACTTTCACATAACTAAGTAATAACTTATTTCCATTGGAGCCATGGAGCCTCTTGTATATAGGGGAAATCATTTCTTCTTTTCCAGAGATTATTAGCCCTAAGTAATTTGTTATTCACAGTTCTATTGGTTGTGTATAATGTACTATTTTTCCAAGGAATATGGTGGATTTCTTAAGTAAAAAAAGTGTCCATGTTCATGTATGGTTGTGTGTATGGCATGGGGGTTGCTCATGTTTCTTGAGGAAGGGTCACAGGAGTTATTGTGGTCTTCAGTTCCAGTAGTTTAGTCTGGTTCCTTTTTTTTTTTTAATTTTAATTTTTTAATTTTTTTTTATTGGGGGTGAAAATCAAAATTTTCACAATACATACCAACATTTGCAAAATGATATATAAATATATATGTATATATGTACATTTGCTTACAAAAATGTTATTTATATATATATATATATATTTTAAGAGGTGCTTAGATTACCCAAAATATTACACGGAACCCACTGGGATTCCCATGTTGCCCACCTCCCACACCTCCCACCTCATCCCACACAAACATCTCCCACAAGTGTGGCCCACCACCCTCAATGGACTTACACATCCTGGGGCCTTGCCACCAACCATAGACCACAGTTCACACCGTAGACCACACTCTCTCCCACACAGTTCTGAGTGGTGTGAGCTGATTTAAAATGGCCTACATCCATTGCCACAACGGTACTCAGGACAACCTCCAAATCCCAAAGAAATCCCTGTATTTCAACTGCTTGTCCCCTCCCTGCCCCAAAAGTGTCAAGTGACCACTGGCTCCACCTCATTGTTATAATTTCTTCCATTGCTAGAATCATCATATGTGAACAACAGAATACCATCAAGTCCACTCTAGTCCATAGTTCTTCCCCCAATCCTGAGGGGACTGGGATGGTGATGTCCACTCCACCTCCAAGTGAGAGAAGGCTTATATCCCATGGATATGGTGGGTGGGATGATCCTGCCTGCAGATGCAGGCCCTCTCCATTCCCTGGGATGGCCATTGCCCATCGTTGTCTCCTCACCAGGTGACTTGAATGAGTCCATTGAGCTGCAGGGTAGGAGTTGCAGCTCCACTGAGATTCCACGCACACCTGGCACATAGGTAGGCCAGAGGCTCCAGTCTCTGGAAGTATACCTAAAAACTTCAGCATCTCATATAGGTTTGAGGAGAAGGAACTGATGAACCATGTGCAGGGAGGACTTATTTGAGTCCAATTCTGTCACTCTCAGGAGCACAGATTCCAAAATAGAGCCCACTGCTAAGGCATCAGTCTCTGGGGCTATCCTACTTATATAGGACCTGGGTGTCTCCAGAGCTCTCAGGAGCCCCTCTGTGTGGGGTGATATGCACTTTGATGTTCTATGAGATCGTACTGAGGTGTGCGTAAGCGTTACCTCTGGGATGACATCCCGACTCTCTTTGAAGTCTCTTAGCCACTTGAACTCGTTTGCCTTTACCTTTTCCTCCTTTTATTCAATGTCTTTTTCCAGTCGTGTTGCCAGTTGGCACTTGGTATTAATCCCTCGTTGCCAGGGAGGCTCATCCCCGGGAGTCATGTCCCACTTTGGGGGGAAGGTAATGCATTCATATGCTGAATTTGTCTTAGGGAGAGGCCACATTTGAGCAACAAGGAGGCTTTCAGGTGGCAACCCTTAGGCACCCCACAACTGCAGTCTAAGTCTCAGTTACAAGAGCAAAGACTCACAAGGGTAGTCATCAATAAAAAGAACACATCAGTGGGTCATCCTCTTTTGACAGACACTGTCTCTGCACTCAGAGGACTATTGCTGCTCCCTTGGAGACTGTGGCAGAGCTCTCCAGGCTAGGAATTCGGATTCCCTCATTTATTGTGTGATTGTACACCCATTGTGGCCATGCCCCATCTTTTGATTTTTGAATGATTTTGTATATCTTTCATGTATATTCAGATGAACTAATTCCCATGAAACCCCCCTCCCAGACACCCCCCACCAATAATCCCCTGCAGTACCCATTGTAACCCTTCTGTGATCCAAATCCTCCATGAACATTTAGTCCATAAAATAATCAAATACACTTACTAGGAAAAAGAAACAAGTATGATAAGCTTACATGCAAGAGACAAACATAAGGAAACTCAGGGGAAAAACAAAAAAAGAAAAGAAAAGGAAAAAAAAGCAAATAATCAAACAAAAAACAAAACAAAATAAAATATAAATCGTGGATTGGGACATTCAAAAAATGGGCAAAAAGGCAAAGGAAAATAAAAAAAAAATATTTATATATATATTCATTTTTTTTTCCTTTCTCTTTTTTTTTCTTTCTTTCCTTTTATCACTGTGTTATCGGATGTCTGGTGTGCCATGACACCTTCCCCCTCTCAATCTCCATTGTCTCCCAATTTTTCATTTGATTTTCAAAGAAGTTTTAGGTCACATCAAAGTTACACACGGAGTGCCGGAGACTCCCAGATACCAAACCAACCCCCCTTCCCCACCCCATATTAACCCCCCCCTTTTTTTTAATGTTAGCATTGTTATAACTGTTATACAGATAACAAAATATAGCAACTAAACATTGTCAATGATTTACAGTATAGTTTACAATTTAGATGATTCAGTTTAATAATTTTGATGATATTTACCATGTCCTGTGTCCATTACTGTAAGGTAATGAAAAACTTTCCCCATGACTACCAATTACCCCATTAGATCTTGACTGTTCCCTTCCCCCCAGCCCCCCAGGGCCCATGATACCACCCTTTCCCGACCCCTGGAATGTCAAGATTCACAGTTACATGCCCTGGGGATTTGAACCTGTCCTTCCTAATCCACCCACCTCCCAGTGCTGCACCACCAAACCCAGGAACACAACCACTGATCTGCCCCATCCCCCAACATGCAACCACACTCTATCCCTTTACCATTGATTATGTCCATATGGGTGATGGCTCAAAGCCTGCTCTTCTCTTACTCTCCTTTGTTAACCTATCTTTCAGGCAATGGTTCTTAGAGACTGCTCACTTTCCTCAGTTCAGATCAGTGAGGTCATATACTGTTCATCCTTCAGTGCCTGGCTTGCTTCACTCAACATAAGGTCTTCAAGATTCATCCACGTTATTCCATGTGTAAGCACTTTGTTCCTTCTTACAGCTGAGTAATATTCCATTGTATGTATGTACCACATTTTGCTTATCCATTCATCTGTTGATGGGCACCGGGGCTGATTCCAACTTTTGGCGGTGGTGAACAATGCCGCTATGAACATTGGTGTGCATATATCTGTTTGTGTCTTTGCTTTCAGTTCTTCTGGGTATATACCCAGCAGTGGAATTGCTGGATCATATGGAAGATCTATTGTTAGTTTCCTGAGGAATTGCCAAACTGTCCTCCACAGTGGCTGGACCATACCGCAGTCCCACCAGCAGTGGATAAGGGTTCCTATTCCTCCACATCCTCTCCAACATTTAGTGTCTCCTGTTTTTTAATAGCTGCCATTCTGATGGGTGTAAGATGGTATCTCATTGTAGTTTTGATTTGCATTTCCCTGATAGCAAGTGATGTTGAGCATTTTTTCATGTGCTTTTTTACCGTTTGTATTTCTTTCTTGGAGAAGTGTCTTTTCAGGTCACTTGCCCATTTTTTAAATGGGTTGTTTGTCCTTTTATTTTCAAGGTGTAGGATTTCTTTATATATGCAGGATATTAGGCTCCTATCAGATATATGGTTGCCGAATTTTTTTTTCCTATTGGGTAGGCTGCCTTTTTATTTTCTTAATAACATCCTTGGAGGTGCAGAATTTTTTTATTTGATGAGATACATTTATCTATTTTTTCTCTTGCTGCTCGTGCTTTGGCTGTGAAGTTCATGAAACCATTTCCTATTACAAGGTCCTGTAGATGCTTCCCTACATTATCTTCCAAGTCTGGTTCCTTTTTAAAATTTCCATCTGTTCAATGAGATTCTCATATTGTTCATTATTTGTTTTCCTGATATCCTTTAGTTTTTTCTCTGTATTTCCTTCATCTCCTTGAGCATATTGAAGATCTCTTTTGTTTTGTTTTGTTTTAAAACTTTTTATGATTTGTCCACAGTCTGGTCTTCTTCATTAGTGTTTTCTGTATATACAGTTTAAGTTGTTTATCATCTTCCTTTGGAAGGACCATCATTTCCTGTTTCTTTGTTAGTCTTGTAATCTTTTGTTGCAAAATGTTAACTCTGATATATAGTCCCTGAGCTGTCTCTCTTTTTTATAAAAAATATTTATTTATTTATCACCACCACCACCCCGATGTGTTTTGCTCACTGTCTGCTTTTTGTGTGTTCTTCTGTTTCTGCTTGTCTTCTCTTTAGGCAGCACTGGGAATCAATCCTGGGACCTTCTGGAGTGGAGAGAAGCTGCTCAATCTCTTGTGCCACCTAAGTTCCCTGGTCTACTGCATCACTCATTGTGTCTCTTCTGTGTCTCTTTTTTGTTGCATCATCTCACTGTACCAGCTCTCTGTGGTGGCCAGCACTCCACATGGGTCAGCATTCTACATGGGCCAGTTCACCACTTGGCCCAGCTCGCCAAGTGGGTCAGCTTGTTTTTCACCAGGAGGCTCTGAGGATCAAACCCTGGACCTCCCATATGGTAGTTGGAAGCCCAATCACTTGATCCACACCCATTTCCCTGTTTCTTGAGTGTATATCAAACTAGATAGATGAGGGAGATTTTCCTGAGTCTTAGGAGCTAACATAACCAAACCAATCAATGCAAAAAAAATATCTTTCATAGTCTTTGCAAATTGCCTTTGCATTGACTGGAACTCTTTGGAGTTCATACCTCCATATCAAGAAGCTTTGCCCATTTTGCTTATCCATCCATTGTTTAATGGACATTTGGGTTGCTTCTATCTCATGGTTATGTGACTTACAAATAATGGAATATTATTCATATTTAAATAGGAATGCATTTCTGATACATACAACAACATGGATGAACATTGAAGACATCGCCTTGAGTGAAATAAGCCAGAAACAAAAGGACAAATATTGTAATATCTCAATGTGGTTAAAAGGGAAAATGTTTGGTTTTATATATGGTAATGGAATAAATTTTTAAAACCTTGTAGAACTGCACTACACAAAGAGTTAAAACATGGACTATAGTAAATAGTACAATTACAAATCTGCTTTCATCAACTGTAACAACTGTACTGTATCAATGCAATGTGTTAATAATATTTCTGAATTTTGATAATCCATCTGTGGCATTTTGAGATTATTTTATGAATCCCAAAAAGGAAAGATTATGTTTGTAAACTAATCTCTTCCTATGGGTGTGGTAGCTTTTGATCATATTAAATTCAGTGAGGGGCCTCTGATTAAGTGTACTTGATAAAATCAATTTAGGGCTTCTGATTGGGCTACATCAGTAAGGCGTAACTCAGTTTGAGTCCTTGCCCCTTGGTAGGCTGATATAAATGGACATTCACTCAAGAATACACACAGAAAGAGAGAGAGCTCTGTCATTTTTTTATCCTGGGGCCCCAGTGAGAGATAAGCCATTTGCCTGTTAGTTTGCAGCTGAGCGAGAGGAAACCCTAGAGACAAGCCTTTGCCAACCTACAGCTGACATCAGGAAGAAGCTGGGTTTATGGAGCCTTAGAAGAAGAGGAAGCCCAGGAAGGAGAGACCAGCAGAGATCAGTGACCATCTTTCCTCAGCACATGGCAATTGATTTTGTTGAGAAAGTAACTTTGAGTTGGACTCGTTAATAAAACTGTAAACTTTTATTCAAAATGAACACCTTTCATAAAAGCCAACAGATTTCTGGTACTTTGCATCAGCATCCCTTTGGCAGACTAATATACCATCTGAGAATTAGCTTTGGCTTTGTAGATATTCACTATTTAGGACTGTAAATCAAAGACTATAAGCCTTTTTGTCTTTCCTTATTTTTATTATATCCTTATCTCAGTCTTGTTTGAATTTAATTTGCTTTTGATTTCCTAGATCTTGATACATAGGATACTTGGTTCATTAGTTAACACAGTCCCTTGTATCTTAATCACTGTATATAGATTTTAAAATAACTAATGAAAAGTTATGAATTTATTAAGATAAATTCAACTACTTAAATAGAATGAAAAAAAAATCCTTGAAAGATGTAAATTACTACAGCTTATAAAATTAAAAAATGAACAATCTTTTAAAAACACTATCTCTTTTAAAGAGATTGAATTTATTGCATGATATTCTCAATAGGAAACCCCATCCCAGATTGTTTCATTAGTTATTCTAACAAATATTAAAGAAGAAATAATACCAATTATATACAATCTCTTCCAAATCTCATTCTATTAGACCAATGTATCTCTGATAATTATAAGTTACAGTGGGAAATATATATGTGTGTGTATATATATATATATATATATATATATATATGTGTGTGTGTGTGTGTGTGATATAACATGTTGAAATTAACATACACATAGACAAAACTATAAAATATGCTGGGAGAATAGAAAGACCTTAGTAAATGGAAATACAGTTTTTATGGATTGATGTCCAAATTTATTATGACTTCAACTCTTCTCCTATTAATCTCTAAGTCAATGCAATCCCAAACCATATTTAATCAGGCATTATTTTTATAAATTAATGAACTTATTTTAATATTTGTATGGAAATGCAATAGATCAAAATTATCTCCAGGCTTGAGACAAGTTGTCAATGGAAAAGACTAAAGATTTTAAACTTGAACATACATTCTCAGCAAAATCAGAACAAAGTTACATAGAAAATCAGTGAAGAAAGAATAATCTTTTCAATGAGTGGTGATGAAATAATATAATGTACAAAATAAAGAACATTAACCTATACTTTACTCATTGTAAAAAAATTAATTCAAAATGGATCTTGGACCATACATAAAATGTAAAAAAGTACAGAATATTTAGAATAAAACAGGGGAGGAAATCTTTCTGACCTCAGATTAGGCAAAAAGTCCTTAAATATGATACTAAGAGAATGACCCATAACAAAAATTAAAACTTTCAAGGCAACAAATTTGAGATGACCAGAGATGAATTCAGAGTTGAGTTTGCAATTTTCTGCATTTTACTTGAGTCACCTGCCCACATTTTTAGGTAGTATCCAGGTGTTTATTTTTATGTAGGGAGGATGGTTAGAGGTATGAAGAGCTAGCTTCTGCCTAGTAACGCTGATGAGCTTGACTGAAAAGTGGCCAGCAGCAGGCATTGTGTTGAAGTGGGTGACAAACACTGGATTCTTATATTATTTATTTTTTGTTTTTCTATCTGGTTGAGTCATCATCTTTTTGGTGCATCACTTTGGGGGCCTGTGCCTTGACCACTGTGGGGACCTGTGTATCTCTGTGTGCAGCACAGGACTGGGATGCTTTTTTTCATTTTTTACCAGGAGGTCCTGGGGATCAAACCCAGGTCCTCCATAGGGTAAATGTGTGCTCAGTTGCTTGAGCCACAGCTTCTTCCCAGAAAGGGACAATTTTTAAAATTTTTAATTTATTTTTTATTTTTTATGCAGTGCCAGGATTGAAACAGAGACCTCAATATAGGAAGCAGACACTCAAAAAACTGAGCTACATTTGCTTCCCTCATTCATTCTTAAGTGCTAGGATTTACTCAGTATTCACTCAGGAATTAATTCTCAGTTTTCAAATCCTTGAAGTAAAAATTAAATTTAGAAATGCCAATTTATTTCATCAAAAAATACCAATGCTGCTTTTTAGCTTTTTGATATACTGTTTAAAATCCAGAAGCTGTAGTATTCTTCTTTGAATAATGGGACACATAACACTTATTTCAAAATATACATTATGGTGAGGATTAATTGATATAATAAACTTAACATATCAAATAGTTACTTAATAAATTATTATCATCTTTCTAAGAATGTTGATCTGAACCAGATAAAGTACAAAAAGTGCTAAATTCCTAAAGTTTTAACTGTATGAGAAAACCTTTAATGTATGGATTTGTATAGAGAAAAAAGGAAAAG
This sequence comes from Tolypeutes matacus, assembly GCA_026826555.1. Lineage (NCBI taxonomy): Eukaryota > Metazoa > Chordata > Mammalia > Cingulata > Chlamyphoridae > Tolypeutes > Tolypeutes matacus. The sequence goes on from JAKSZT010053980.1 coordinate 1,076,266, forward strand.
GCTGACTGAACTTCAGTTGTGCATTTGGGCCTGAGCTTCTACAGCCTGTGCCAATGCAGTGACATAAAAGAAAGAAGCTTCCCTCAGCGAAGGGCATGACTTTCAGGAATGAGCTTCCCTGGCACTAGGGGTTATTATCAAGTGCCACCTAGTGATGCATTTGGAAAAAGACCTTGATCAAAACGTGAAATGGTAAGCACAGATGAGTTTTTATGGCTAAGAGATTTCAAATTAAGTTGGGAGACCATTCCAGAGGTTACACTTATACACGTCTCAGGAGGATCTCATTCATTGCCACAAAAAACTCAAAAAGCCAGGGTTCTCAGGGTTCTAGACATATCTAGACACTATAGGCAGGACTGACAATCTCAGGCATTCAGCCCCGTGTCAGTGGGCCTCACTTAAGAATATATGATCCCTAGTATAACAGAGTCAGACCCATTTACAATTTTCCTACACATGGTTCTTCAGCCCCTTTTATTTGAACTTATATTTAGTACTATACTCATTTAATATATGTCCCAGAGACTTATATCATTCATCAGTTCATATGCCAGTTGAACCCTGAATCTCAGTAAGATTTGCAACACCTACTCTCCAGTTCATTTGGCTCACTCAGGACAACTAATAAAAGGATGATGATGGACAATGCCCATCCCCCAAAACAATTAGTATTCACAACTGAAAGCATGACACTTCCATCATCTGCCCCATGGGATCTAAGACCACTCTCAATCAGAAACAGAGTGGGCATCACCATCTGAATCTTCAAGATTGAGGAATGAACAAACATAAGAGAGGAATGCAACTGTGGACTAAAGCAGACTTATTATTATTCTAGTTATGGAAGAACTTGTATCATTGATATAAAGGCAGTGGCCACCAGAGGTTTTGAGGCAAGGGAGGAGGAAGAATAGGTGTAATATTTGGGCATTTTGGGGACATTGGAATTGTTCTGCAAGGTATTGCAATGACAGCTACAGGCTATTTTGTATTTGGTCAAAACCTATAAAATTTTATGGTGCAAAGTGTAAACTATAATGTAAACTTTGGACAAAGGTTAGTGACAATGTTTCAATATGTATTCTTCAATTGTAACAAATATAGCACACTAATGAAAGATATTGTTAATGGGGGAATGTGTGGGAGGGTGAGGGGTGGGTATATGGGGATCCCACATATAATTTTTCCTTCTTTAATATTACCCTATATTTTTTATATAATGTTTATGTAATCTAAAGCTTCTTTAAAAAATAAAAATTTTAAAAAGTTTAGATAGACAAGAAGGTGATTGAATTTGGAGGAAAGATTAGAATGATGCATTGACCATCCAAGGAGCACCAAGGATTGCTGGCAGTCAGATGAGAGAAAAGAGGCCTGGTACAGATTCTCCCTCAGTCTCCAGAAGGAACCAAGCCTGCCAACACCTTAAATTTGGACTTCTGAACTCCAAAACTGGGAAAGAATTAATTTCTGTTATTTGAAGCCACCAAGCTTGTGATCATTTGTTATTGCTGCCTCAAGAAACTAATAAAGGTCTATTATTTTAAAAAATAACAAACAAAAACAAAATAAAAAACTTGCTACATTTTGAGTATTGATTTCTTCTGACATTTTAATTATATTCTCACTTAATGATAATGATTTCTACCCTGAATTGCATATGAAGGAAAAAAGTATTCTTTTTCTTTTATTTTCTTTCCTCTTCCATTCCCCAACCATCTTTTCCAGCAATGTTAGTTCTAGTCCAACAAAGATTCTACTAGTCTTAGGCATGATCTTGTAGGTCATTGATTTTATTTATTTATCTACTTTTCCACATCGGGGTTATCTTTGGTAATGATCCATATCTGGATTATGATGCCTGTCTTTAATTCTCTTTGGCCTTCCTCATGTAAGATGTTCCTGGCAGCTAACCAAATACCATTTCAGGCTACACTGTCTTTCCTCCTCTGTTCAGAAAGCTAGACTAGCACAGACCCAGCAGAGTTCCCTGGTCTGCTCTGGGTCTGAGTAAAGCATCATGGAGCCTCCAGAGAATCAGTGCCTGAGCCAGGCCAAGTCAAAGTTGTAAAGTAAATGCCCGGCGGCATGAGAGGATTGCCATGGACAACGGCTTAATGACATTTGGTGAGATTGTGGTAGACATGCCTCTGGGAATATAATTTCTAAGAGCTCTCAAAGACCTATTAATTTTTCCATTGCCACAGAAGCTTATATTCTGCTCTTGTAGACCAAATTTCTTTCAGGCATAAAATAGATGACTTGGAAGTCAGAAATACATAGGGTAGTTTTTGCGGGTCTTTCAAATTCTCTTTGTTTATTTTCATTTAAGCTGGTTTGAAGATGGTAAATCTGCATTGAAGAGCCCCTGCTGACTTTTCTGTGGAATAACGATCCACTTCTCCTTGCAACACTGATGGATTTAGTCAATATTTAAAATCTACTCTCCTTGCAAACCTGTCGAAGTTCCCAAGGCATTTTGAGATTTCAAAAATATTTTTGAAGAGTTCACTTAGTTTTGCTTGAGTTACTGGTTTGGAATTCTCTGTATTTACTTCAGATTTAGATAATGGAGAAGAATTAGCAGAATAAGTATCTCCAGGGCAATTTTTCCTGATGCAGCCTTAATCTAACCTGAAGACCCCTTAAACTTCTTGGTCAGCGAATCACTCATGACATTTTGGTTTTCAAAGGATCCCACTAAGCATGTTTTAGGGTGTTTAAGTGTTATTTACATTTATTCCATCTAAATTCACTTTTAGGACCATAACTTCTCTTGCAGCATAAGAGAATTTCATCAGTATAAAAATTCTTTGGTGCATTATATACAAGCTAAATTCTGGCTGATAAGAGTAGAGTTAAAGTTAATTAAATTTCCAGGTTGGCAATGAAAATTTCACTGAGTCCCATTCTGGTGTTCATGTGTCTTCATGTGTCTACCTCCATATTCCTGTAAAACAATATTGCCATTTATGTTTGCTATCAACTAAGATTTCCCTACGTTTCAAACAAACTGCTGTCCAAAAATAGACTAGATTCATCTTTGTGAACTAAGGTAAGTTTATAGCATGGCACATTCTGACACCTCTAATAGAAAAGTTGAACTTATGAGGGAAACTGTACAGTAACATTAAGAACATCAGTTTTTATTATTCTGTAGCATACATACACAGGAATGCACAGTATTTATTCCTCTATCAAAGAAATAAAGTAATAATTTCTCTATATTTTTATACTGATTGTACAAAAATCAGACAATAATTAGTGTTAGGAATTTTCTTAAGATAGTCGATCTATTATTGAAATAACTTCGTTTTCATTAATGGATTGTAGAAATTGATGTTTACTTGATCATCCATTAAGTTTATGTTGAACTTTCCTTTTTTTTTTTAACCAATTTTTTCTTCATTAGAATTAGTTATATATATTTGCAGGGGTATTTCTGTGGTTGCCCAACTACTCAATCAAAAAAGAAAAAAGAAAAAAAATGACACCAATTTATTTCATATTCCTTCATATAACCTTTTTATTTCTGTTATGTAATAATTTCTTAATTTTTTAATTCAAGAAAATGAGGTTTTAAGGCAATTAAGCAATGAGCTCAATGTTCATAACTGCTCAGTTTATTTTACGCTCCTCAACATTGCTTCTTTTTTATTTGTTGCCACTGTTTTTATTCCCTTACACAGTGGTGTAAAATAATAATATATTATAATATATAATAGTAATAATATATTATTCCTCTCATCATTCATGAATGCAATTCTTTTATAGGTAATTTATTCACTAACTATTTGGTCAAAAATATACATTTTAATGACAATTGTTCTCAATGGAATCTACTCACATTTGCCTTTTACCTCTGGTAACAGTAGAGATCATAGTAGGGTAGGATTTTAGGTTCTATTTTGGATTAAATATTTGTCATGATCTAGAGAACAAGCAATAATCTCTACCTAAGGAATGTACATTTAGGGAAAACTGAAGTACAATTATTTCAAAATGATTTGGAATCTGAATTCTAATTTAAATTAGCTGCAAGTTAGAACTTTACATGGATATTCAGGATAACTGACTGGGTGAATTAGTAACTTGTTGAAATCCATAATCTTTTCTACTGAGATGAGATTCCTCCCACTACTGCTCACCATGACACTCTTTCCCCATCCTGCTCTGCTCTTATGCACAAGATGCAGCCCTGAACTGCTTATCAGATACCTATCTGCTAGCATCAACAGTGTATAACATACACTTTCTGAAAAATTACTGAGATTCCTGTGATCTGACTGACTTTTACTGGTTATTATGGGCTTGGATTAATCGAGTGACATAGTTTAAATATTTCACCAACCTACTCATATAGAAATTATCTTTAAATCAATTTATTTTAAGTAAATATGTGCATTTGACAATTAACAATATACCATTTCTTAACAAGCAATCAGTATCAGTTATAATAAATAAAAGATAGGACAATGAAACCTTCCTTATATTCAATATTATTTATTTAAATTTAATTGTTAAACATTCTGTGCTTGCTAATTATTTTCTTGGTGGGTTTACCAAATTAAATTTTACTGCTTTAAACTGGGTGCTTTAAATGTTTGTTTTCTAATTCACTTTCGGATGATTCATGGAAGTTTTCCTGTTCATGCTGGAAGGTGCAAATTTTACTCTTTGGCCAAAGCAATATATTTAAAAATAAGCAAAACAGTTTTATTTTTCTGAGGTAAATTAAACATTTTTTGCTTTCCAAATAATATAATTAACAGGAGTAAAATGTATTCTTGCTGATCAAACTAATACTTAAACTTTAATTTCTAATGGTGAAATAACTTAATACAATACCTCTTTATTCCTAGTATAAAATAAGACCACAATATTTTGTACAATGAGATATGTTTAAAAGAGCAGCATAATTCTGTATGTAAACAATAATTACTATTAATAATCTATGTGTGTCCACCCACTACTGTAGTAAATTTTATATTATTGTGTACATCCAAATTAATATTTATTTGTTTTTCATATACTTAACAATAAATAACAAACTGAAATACATGGAAAGTCACAGTAACATCTCAGAATTCATTCTTATAGGAATTTCTTATGATGAGGACATACAAATATTTTGCTTTGTGCTCCTTTTATTCTGTTATGTTTCCATCTTGGTAGGAAACCTCCTGATTCTTGTCTCCATTCCATGCAGCTTCCTTTTTCACCAACCCATGTACTATTTCCTCACCCAGGAGGGGACGCCCTGCCAGGGACTGTTTTTCCGTTCGGGACTCTGATCAGCCACAAAGAGGCCCCTGACCATGTGAGAAATCAGATGTTGAGTTTCCCCCGATTTGGTGAGTGGTTGTATATGCTTTCATTCTTTCCTATGTCTTTAATTAATTACTCTTCATTTTTGTGATTGCTCAAATGTTATAATCATTTAATATAAACTGAAACTCATTTGATTGAATAAATCTGCCTTTGCATAGCATTTAGAGTTTTTGCCTCTTCCTTAGCCAAACATTTAATAAAATTGCCTCTGCATAGCATTTAGAATTTCTGCCTCTTCCTTAGCAGAACAACATTATAGTTGATCCTTTGCACTGCACAATTTTATAGGTTTTGACAAAATGTATAATAGCCTGTATCTGTCAGTGCAATATTGTTAAGGGGAATTCCAATATCCCAAAGTACCCCATGTTACACCTATTCTTCATTCTCCCCCCTCAGAACCTATGATAACCATTGCCTTGAAATCAGTGATACAAGTTCTTCCATTGTTAGAATAATCATAAATCTGCTTAAGTCCATAGTTCCATTCCCCCCTTATATTTCTTCATTCCTCAATCTTGAGGATTTTGATATAGTGATGCCCATTCTGTTTCTGAGTGAGAGGGGGCTTAGATCCCATGGGGCAGATGGATGGTACTGTATTGCTTGCAGCTGTAGATATTCTCTGTTATTTGTGATGGGAATTGTCCATCATAGTCCTTTTGTTAGTTGTCCTGGTTGAGTCCAATGAACTGGAGAGTAGGTCTTCCAACACTTGCTGAGATTCAGGGATCAACTGGCATATGAACAAACTAAAGATTTAAGCCTCTGGAACACATATTTAATGAGTATGTGCTAATCATAGGTTCAAATAATCTAAGAAAAGTCATGCATGTGCAGGGTAACTGTAAATGTCTAACGCTGTTACATTGAGGAGTATATATTCCAAAGTAAGGTCCACTGACAGGGTGCTGAATTCCTGAGATTGTCTGCCCTGCCTATAGCATCTAGATGTCCCTAGACTCTTCAGAAGTTCCACTATTTGTGGCACTATTTACTGTGGCAGTCAAAGAGATACTGCTGAGATGTGCATAAGCATAACCTCTGGAATGACCTCCTGACTCACTTTAAAATGTCTTAGCCATAAAAATTCATTTGTATTTACTCTTTCCCCCTTTTGGTCAAGGTGTTTTTCCAAATGCATCACTAGTTGGCACTTAGTAATTATCCCTAGGTGCCAGGGATCCTTATCTCTGTGAGTCATACCCTATGCCTGGGGAAAGTAGTGCATTTATATGCTGAGTTGGCTTAGAGAGAGGCCACATTTGAGCAACAAGTAAGCTTTCAGGAGGTAACTCTTAGGCAATATAAAATACTAGGCTAAGTTACAATCTCACAAGAAATGGTTTACAAGTAGAACCATCAATATCAAGGGCCTGGCCTAATTGTCTGTCCTTCTTCTCTAGGCACTGCTAATGTATTTGGGGGATTCTTGCTACTCTATTAGAGAATGTAGAATGACTTCCCTGCATGAAAATTCAATATTCTTTGGTTATTGTGTGGGTCTCAAGATGTGGAGAAACAGAAAACTCATGAAATTTTTATACCCCTTAGGCAAGATAGGGAGGTTAGAGAGCACTGAAGTTTGGTATTTTTCTACCATAAGTAAGTTAGGCTCTGGAAAAACCATCTTGCTTTCATTGCAGTAAAAGACAGTCCCTTGAAGGTAGGCATTTATTAATGAGAAAAGACTGCTCTGGTTTATTTCAAAATTATCATTTTTCCCTTCTGCTGCTGGAAACACAAATGGATTTTTCTCTGAAATTCAGAGTGGGAATCAGATGGGGCTCCTGCACTTTTAGTCTCATGTAAGTGTGTGTGCTTAAGGCTTTGCCTCTAGGCTAGCCAATGCTTGGACTCCAATATTTCATCAATTACCCTTTAGTTTTCCTTCACAAGGCTCCTTTCAGTTGTGGTTTCTCTTTCAGATAAACTGTGATTCTTTGCCTTCCTCTCAATTCTCTGTGATCTCAACTCTCTGAAGGATCTAAGATTGTTTGATATTCGGTTTTTCAGCTGTGTTTTCTTTTGTGAGGGTGGAATGATGATTTTCAAGCTCTTTATATGACAGAAATGAAACAAGTTCATTATCACTCAATTATAGGCCTTTAATGCATTTTGCATTATTGTTTATTAATTAAAGAAGAAATTTAGTGGAATATACATTTAATTTCCAAATATACATACAATTATTTTATTATTTACTTCTACTTTAAATGCATATTTCTGAATAAATGTCTCTTTCTTAAAATGTATTAAGGGCGTTAAAATGTTCTAATAAGTATTTTAAAATATATTCCATCTCTGTATGCAAGAATATGTATCAATTGTTAGATGTAAAGTTGTATATATATCAGAACATGTTTATATGTACTTTTTAATAGTTTTGTTTTATCTTTTATTCCTTACTTTTGCCTGCTTGGCTTATCAGTAAATGAAAAATCAGTTTTTAATTGTTCCACTTGAAAGTGAATTTATCTGTTTTTCCATGAATCTTTTTTTTTTTTTTTTTAAAGATTTTATTTATTTATTCATTTATCCCCCCCTTGCTGCTTGTGCTCGCTGGGTCAGCTAACCACGCCGCGCGGGCGGGCTTGCCTTCACCAGGAGGCCCCGGGAACCAAACCCGGGGCCTCCCATATGGTAAACGGGAGCCCTACTGATTGAGCCACAGGCGCTTCCCTCCATGAATCTTTATCCCACTTTGCTTCATATATATTGAGGTGATATTTAGTGCTCATATCAGTCAGGGTCTTAAAGCAAACAGGGTAGAATCAAATGTCATAAATGAACGATAGTATAAAATAAGAGACTATTTTCAAAGATGTGGACAACAGCAAAAAAATCAGAATATTGTGCAGAACTGGGAGTTAGTAAGTGCTTAACACTGACATGTTAAGTAAAGTTTGATGGTCAAGTAAATGTATCAACTTGTCTGGGTTAAGTGTCCAGTTATTTGATCAAGCAAGCACTGATGTGATTGTCACTATGAGGCAATTTTGTGGATTTAAATCATTTGCAGTTTGATTGCATCTGTGGCTGAGTATATCTACAATCAAAAAGGAAATTGCCTTTGTTCATAAAGCTAGAGTAGTCCAAAATCAGCAGAGTTCCCTGGACTGCTCTGGGTCTGAGTAAAACATGTTAGAGACTCCAGAGAACCAGTGCCTGACCCAGGCCAAGTCCAAGTTGTAAAATTCCTGTTGGCATGAGGTACATTACCATGCTTAGTGAATCTGGTGAAGTTCTGGTAGTCATGCCTCTGGGACTCTACTAAGAGCTTTCAAAGACCTATTAAATTTCCATTGCCACAGAAGTTAATATTCTGCTCCTCTAGAACAAATTTCTTTCAGGCATAAAATAGATGACTCGGAAGATGTAAATACATGGGGTAACTTTTATGGGTAATTCAAATTCTTTTTCTTTATTTTAGTTTAAGCTAGTGTGAAGATGGTAAATCTGCATTCAAAAGTCCCAGATTACTTTTCTATAGAATAAAGATTCACTTCTCCTTGCAACCCTGATGGATTTAGCAATTATTTAAAATCCACTCTACTTGCAAACTTGTCAAAGTTCCTAAGGCATTTTGAGAATTTGAAAATACTTTTGAGAATTCACCTAGTTTTGTTTGAGTTATTGGTTTGTAATTTTCTGTGTTTTCTTCAGATTTGGATAATGGAGAAGAATTAGCAAAATAAGTATCTCAGGGGCAACTCTTCCTGATGCAGCCTTAATCTAACCTGAAGGCCACTCAGACTTCCTGATCAATGAAACACTCATGACCTTTTGGTCATGACCCACTAAGCATGTTTTAGGATGGTTATGTGTTATTTACATTTATTGCATCTAATTTCATTCTTAGGTCCATAACGTCTCTTGCAGCATAAGATATTTTCGTTAGTATAAAAAGGTTTGGTGCAATATGTATAAACTGAATTCTGGGTAAAAAGAGTAGAATTAAAGTTAATGAAATTTTCTTTAATATTGCCATTTTTGTTTGCTATCAACAGTAAGATTTTCCTTTGTTTCAAACAAACTGTCATCCTAAAAAAGACTAGACTCATCTGTGTCATTAAGGTAAATTTATAGCATAGCACATCCTGATACCTCTAGTAGAAAATTTGAACTCATGATGGAAACTGCAACTTAATATTAAAAAATGAAGTTTTATTATGCTGTAGCATACAGAAATGAGAATGCAGAGTATTTATTCAATCTATCAAAGAAATAAAGTAATAATTTCACTATATTTTTATAGTGATTGTACACAAATCAGGCTAGTAATTAGTGTTAGGACTAGTCCTAGGATGCTTGATCTATCATCAAAATAATTTTTTTCATTAATGAATTGTAGAAATTGAACTTTACTTGAAAACTGTTAACTCTATGTTGAGCTTTCTTTTTGTCCTATTTATTTCTTTATTGGAGTTACTTACATATATTTGCAGAAGAATTTCTGTGGTGGCCAAACTGCTCAATCAAAGAAGAAAAATGTAAAAAAAATAGTGATATGTGGCATGAACCATGTATAACACTGGGATAATACATACTGCTTCATATAATCCTTTTATTTCTGAATTATATAATTATTTCTTAATTGTATAATTTAAGAAAATGAGGTTTAGAAAGATTAAGTAATGAGTTCAAAGCTAAAAACTGCTCAGATTTCTTTACACTCAACATTTCTTCCTTTGAATTTGTTGCCACTCTTAACACTTGCATAGTGATTGTTTTATATATCATTCCTTTCATCATTCATGACTTCATTCTTTTATAGGCAATTTACACACTAACAATTTGGTCAAAATGTACATTTTTAATGACACCTGTTCTTCTCAATTGAATCTGTTCATATTTGCCTTTTGCCTCAGTTAACAGTAGTGATCAACGTAGTCTGTTCCCTTGGAATGCAGGAGGAGGTTTTAGATGGTTTTTTGAATTAAATATTTATCATGATCTATAGAACAAGTCAGAATCTTGACCTAAGGAATGTACATTTTGGAAAAACTGAAGCACAATTATTTCAAAATGATTTGGAACCTGAGAATTCTAACTTAAATTAGTTTCAAGTTAGAACTTTACTTAAATAATCTGGAATTCCGAATGGGTGAACCTGTAACTTGTTGAAATCCATAATCTTTTCTACTGAGATGAGGCTTCCAAGAAATTCCTCCCACTGCTGGCTCATCATGATATCCTTCCCCCATCCTGCTCTGGCTCTTATGCATGAGATACAGTCCTGAACTGAGTATCAAATACCTATCTGCTAGTATCAAGAATGTAAAACATACAGATTTGATGAGGATATTGTAAAAACGGTCATTGCCATTTCATTGAAGTCATGTTTGCTTTTTACACTATTTTGAATGAAAAATTTCCACTGACCTTAAAAGCAGATAGCAAAATATGATGACCCTATCACAATAAACCCATAATCCAGACTGAAAAAAAAAATACAGATTTGAAAAATTATGGACTTGGATTCATCAAGTGATCTTGTGTAAGTTGTTCAACAACCTACTTCTATAGCAATTATCTTTAAATCAATTTATTTTAAGTAAATATGTGTATTTGAAAACAACATACACATCTTGTTCCCATTTCTTAAGCAATCAGTGTCAGTCAGAATAAATAAAATATAGGACAATGAACCATTCCTTAATTATTCATACTATTTAATTACATTTAACTGCTAAACACTCTGTGCCTGATATCATCTTGGTAGTTTTAAAAATTTTAATTTTACCACTTTAACCTGGGTGCTTTAAGTATTTGTAATTTCTAATGCCCTTTCAAATGATTCTTGGAAGTTTTCCAGTTCATGCTGTAAGACAAAAAGTTGACTCTATGGTTAAAGCATTATATTTAAATATTTGCAAAACAGTTTTATTTTTATTAGGTAAATTAAATATTTGTTGACAAATGATACAATTAATGGGAATAAAATGTATTCTTGTGAACCAAACTAACACTTGAAATGTAATCTCTAATGGTCAAATTGAACAAAATACTTAATTATGTTTATTATAAAATAATTCCACATATTTTAGTAAAATGAGACATGTTAAAAAAGAAAAAGCAAAAAAGCATAATTCTGTAAGTAAAGATAATTAATATTTTTATTCTATGTGTGTCCACATATTGCTATAGTAAATTTTACCTTGTTGTGATCATACTGTACATTTTTACCCAAATTTGTGTTGTTTTTTTAT
>JAKSZT010053980.1:1090292-1108331 GCA_026826555.1 Tolypeutes matacus
TTTTCAGACACTCAGCAAAACATACAAAACTGAAATACATGGAAAGCCACAGTAACGTCTCAGAATTCATTCTTTTGGGACTTTCTTATGACAAGGACATACAAATATTTTGCTTTGTGCTCTTTTTATTCTGATATGTTTCCATTTTGGTAGGAAACCTCCTGATCCTCATCTCCATTCCATGTAGCTCCCTTTTTCACCAACCCATATACTATTTCCTCAGTCATTTATCCTGTATGGACATCTGCTACACCTCTAATGTTACACCCAAACTCATCAGTGACTTGTTAGTGTGGACAGAAACCATCTCCTACAGTAACTGCATGTTACAGGTCTTTGCCATGCACTTCTTCAGAAGTATTGAGATCTTCTTTCTTACCGCCATGGCCTTTGATTGCTATGTTGCCATCTGCAAACCACTGCACTACGTGATTATCATGAACAGAACAATAAATGCAATCTTCTAGTCTTGGCCGCTTGGGTGGGAGGGGCTGTCCATTCATTTCCTTAATTGTCTATGATAATCTAGTTGCCCTTTTGTGGCCCAAATGTAATTGATCACTATTTCTGTGATATCTTCCCACTGCTTAAAGTTGCCTGTACTGATACCTACATCACTGGCATCCTTGTGGTTGCCAATTCAGGAATCGCCACATCGGTAACCTTTATTGTCTTATTTGTTTCTTATGTCATTATATTTTTCACTTTAAGAAATCATTCAGCTGAGGGAATTCACAAAGCCCTCTCTACCTGTGGGTCTCATATTTCAGGGGTTGTCTTATTCTTTGGACCTTCAATTGTTACGTATCTTAGACCACCTAACACTTACCCCAAGGATAAAATAATTGCACTATTTTAGACCATTATCCACTTATGTTCAATCCCATAATCTATACTCTCAGAAATACAGAAATGAAAAATACCATGAGAAAGGTTTGGTGTCAAATGTTATCTTCAAATGAATCACATAATTAATGTGGACTCAAAAATAGAAACCAACATAGAGGTTAATTTTTCTATTACTATCATGATACAATGGATGAGTTCACTAAGACTTAGAGGTTTCATGCAATCAAATACTAATTCTACCATACAAAAGTAATTTACAAACATAATTAATTTTGTGAGGTATTGAGATGATGTTGATAGGGTAGCTGCAAAGAAATCATCTACGTCAAAGCAATTAAGGCAATGCTGTATTGAGGAATGGATTTTAGGGAAAATTTTTATTTAAAAGTTCTTGTTGTTAGAAAGATATCATGGTGACATGTTACTAATTCTGTTGTAATGGAAGGGTTATATCTATAGTTTAATCAATAATTTCAAATTTATATATTTGATATGTATCCATACATCCTCTAGAAGCCTTCAAAATTGGGCAATAAAGAAACCAATATTATACATCTTTCCTGTTTCCTGGGAGTCCACGTTTCTGAATTCCTGTAAAAAAATAACCAGAAAGATCAATTGAAAATCAACAGTTCAGAAGGCTGTTACTTGTGTCACCTGTTGACCAGAATTGAAAATTAATTCCCACATACTTCAAGGAACAGAATTATATAATTCTTGTGTTGACTCCTCCTTATCTACCTAAAATTTGTAAGTAAATGGATAGTAATTAGATCCAGAAACAAAGACATTTCATATTAACATGAAAACAAAATAAGCAAAAGAAAGAGATTTGTTCTAATAACAAAGAAATCTGTAAGCAAAAACATTGTGATACAATAAATAAAGCAAATAATCTTTTGAATATACCATAAATGAGACTTCAGGGAAATAGCTCCTGAAGAAAACAGAAGAAAATTTAGACAAAATACCATTCCTAAAAAAATGATCTATTAGGACACTGAACATTTATATTAAGGGAGAAGGGAATAGATTAGAGGATTATATGAAAAGAAGGATAATTAAAATACAGAAGGTGATTCAGAATATGTACATGCAGTATAAGAATTACACTCATTCTGGAGGTAATGCACAAAGAAAGTTGAATAATAGTAATAAATAATGATGGAGATAAATTTAAGTATGGCTCTTATCGTTGAACAGAATTTGTCAAATGATTATTTTGACATGTTAGAAATAATAGAAAAAAACTATTGCCAGTTTTAACTTCTTTTAGGAAAAACATCATAAGATAATATGTCAAAGTATAAAGGTTTGAGGGAAATGTTTGGATCATGACATATTTTATTACCAGACTTTGTATTTCATTATTTAAGAAAGAGATAAATAAAACCTTTATATTTAATAAACTCATGGTATAACAACATGTATCTTCCATTAAAAAAAAATTAGTCTAACCAGTATTCAAATGTAACAGCCTCTCTTCTTATTTGAGTGTATAACCTTTCTCATGTGAACATTTCCTATGGCACTAACAATTATGCATTAATAATGAAATAAGTAGCATCTAAAAAGACAAACACTTTAACATATATCCCCAAGTGTAAACCAAAGAGGGAATGAAATCTAGCAGACTATCATCCTCCTAAAATATCCTTTTAATTATTTATTTTCTACATTAGGAAATACTACTTTCTCAATTAATGCTGATTCCCACATTTAAGCACAAGAACATATAAACTAATGTCCGTGCCTTGGTTCCTATTTCTCCAGACTTTTCTACCTGCTGCCAAGGTACTTGTCATTCCTCAGTAGAATGTTTGTGTTACTTCCACACAGTGCTTTCTTGATTGAGTTTCTCCTGCCCCACCGCCACTGGGTGATCCAAGAAATAACAGAGGTAGCAATGTTTGCCTTTAATGCCAGGATCTCCTCTTTTGATGTTTTCCCTCCATTCCAAAGGATATTAGTTCTGACTTGTTAGTTATTCATAGTTACATCTGATATGGTTTAATGTACTACTTATCCAAGGAATATGTGATATGAATATGAATAAAGAAATATCTTCATATGTATGTTTGCCTAGGTGTTTATGTTGTTTGTGTCTGTGTGTATACGGCATGGGTGGGCTAACATTTCTTGATAAGGGGTCAAGAAATGTTCCCCTCATTCCTTTGCTGTCAAAGAGAACACTGTTCAGAAAAGTTTTTGCTGTGTAAATCTGGAGTGGTATATAATTTATGTTTAAATACAAGGGTAATTTATTTTTACCTCTTTGAGAATAATTTGCTAATTCATTCTTAGAAATTGATTGTAAAGAAGAGCAAGCATGCTGAAGTGTGACCATTTGCTCATGATAATCACTTTCCCTGCCAAAACCAGGTATGAACCTCTACCTACCACTTATTTATAATACGTTGCTGACAGACATGCAAATGATAATATTGTAAATAAATACTTAGAAGTATTATATCTACCTATAAGTAGAATATCATGTTATGTCAGATTTAGTAGATGTCCTCAAAGAGAATTTCAAGGTATTTTTGTAATTTTACCCTACTAACAGCAACATATAAGAGTTTCTGCTGGGAGTGGATGTAGTTCAAATTGTTGAGCACCTGCTTCCCATATATGAAGCTCAGGGTTCAATTCTTGGTAACTCCTTAAAACAAAAACAAACAAGCTAGCAAACAAACAAACAAAAACAATTCAGAGGAGCTGGTATAGCTCAGTGGTTGAGAAACGGCTTCCCACATACGAGGTCCTGAGTTCAATCTCCAACATTGGTACCCCCCCCCCACCAAAAAAAAGAGTTCAATCATTTTGCTGATTTCTGTTTTTTCTCTTTCCTTATGATTAATCATGCTAAAGGATTCTGACTTTTATTAATCCTGTCATAGAACCAATTTTTGGCTTTGTTGATATTCTGTACTTATTAGTGTTATTTATACCATTGAATCCTTTTCTTATTTTTATTATATCCTTAATTAACTCTATATGATTTGGATTGAATTAGCTTTTATTTTTATGTATCTTGATACCTAGGTCATTTAGATAACTTATTACCAAACATTTTATTTCTTAATGACAGAGATGATATCATTACACATTGTACAGATTTTAAAAGGAAAACAAAGGCATACTATAAATATATTATGGCTAATAAATTCAACAACTTAAAATTAGAAATTTGATATAAGGTACAAAGCACATTAAAAGTAAATAATAGACAGTCTCAATAATACTATATCTCTTAAAGAAATTGGATGTGTTCTTTCAAGTCTTTCCACAAGGAATCCTCAAGTCTCTATAGCTGCATTTGTGAATTCCGTCAAACATTAAAACAGAAATAATACCAATTCTACACAAAAAGTTCCAGGAAAGGGAACAGAAAGGAATTTAACTTAGCTCATTCTATTAGGTCAACGTTTCTCTGATACCCACAAAATATAATGGTTTTTCTGTACATTAGTTCAGATTTATTTTTTAGAAATAACATCACTAGTAAACAGAGAGACGTTTACTTCTATACATGCAGGATGATGCTGGTTTTTAAAATCAGTGAGGGGGAAGCAGCTGTGGCTCAATCAGTTGGGCTCCCGTTTACCATATGGGAGGCCCTGGGTTCGGTTCCCGGGGCCTCCTGGTGAAGGCAAGCCCACCCGCACGGCGTGGTTAGCTGACCCAGCGAGCACAAGCAGCAAGGAGGGATAAGTGAATAAATAAATAAAATCTTTAAAAAAATAAAAAAAATAAAATAAAATCAGTGAGATTAGCAGCTTTTGCGGATTTGAGATCAATATTGAAAACTGATCATAATGATTATACTTTTAACAAATAATCAGAAATTGAATTTTTTAAAATGATAATAAAATACTAAATGCATTAAAATAAATATCTAATAATAATGAAATATAAAACGTGTGAGATATCTATACTGAGAGCTACATGAATTTGAAAAGGAAAATTAAAGAATGCCATAATAAATGGAGCAACATACTGTATTCATAAATGGTGATTCAAAATTTTAAAAATACTTTTGTACAAACAAAAAATTAAGGCCTAAATTCAATGCTGCCATCCCAAAGATTCCAAAATGGCTTTTTAAAAAAATGTTAAAATCTAATTCTAATGTTTAAATGGAAATGCAAATCATCAATATTAGCCTACACAAATTTACAAAAGAACAAATTTGGAGAAATTACACTTCCTGAATTCAAGGCATATTATAAAGCTACAGTAATCAAATTGACATGGTACTTTCATATAGATAGACAAATAGAACAATTGAACACCATGGACAGTCCAGATAGGTTTCCACACATATATGCTCAATTAAACCTAAACAAAGGAATGTAGGCAATTCTGTGGGGAAAGAAAAATGCTTTCAACCAGTGCTGGTGGAAAAATTGGAATCCTGTACACATGGAAAATGAATCTCAATCTGTATCTCACATATTATACATGCATTACTCAAAATGGATTATTGGTGTCTATACAAAATATAAAAATACAAAACATTTAGAATAAAACATAGAAGAAAATCTTAACATCCTGGAAGGATTGTTAGATACAAGTAACTTTTATGATAAATAAATGATAAGGCACCATAAATTGATTTCAATAAAATGATGTTTTGCTGTAAGAATGAGGTGATAAATATACTGATTAAAGGATTTATGCTTGAGGAAAAATACTTAAAATCTTATTGTTAGTAAAGAAATACTGTTGAGATTATAAATATTTCATTATTAATAAGAAAAAATTCCCCAATACAATAAAACATGAACAAATTTTTTCAACAGATATTTTATCAAGGAACATAAAAACATTTCAAATAATACATGCAAAGATGCTAGACATAATTGGTCACTATGTAAAATACAAATGATAACACTTCTAGCCACTTGAATGACTAAAATTAAAGATTGACCATAGAAAGTGTTCATGAAGATATGGAGCTACAGAAAGTTCATAAAACTTTTTACACCCCTTAGGCAAGGTAGGAAAGCTAGAGAATATGGATGATTAGTATTTCTCTACACCAGGTAGGTTAAGCTCTGGAAAAAACTTTTGCTTAGGCTATGGTAAAAGAATTTCCCTTGAAGACAGGAATTTGTTAATGAGAATAGACTGCTCTGGTTTTGTTTCAGAATGATCACTTTTCCCTTCTCCTGCTAGAAACACAAAGGAATTTTTCTCTGAAATTCAGAGTGGGAATCAGATGGGGCTCCTGAAGGTTAGGACTCATCTAAATATGTGCCCCTAAGGCTTGGCCTCCTGGAAATTCTGTCTCCCAAGCTAGCCCAAGCATGGACTGCAGCATTTCATCAATTGCCCTTTAGTTTTCCTTCACAAGGCTGATTCCAGCTGTGGATTCTGCTTCTCATAAACCTTGAGTCTTTGTAGCTGCCTCTCTGCCAATTCTCTGTGATCCCAACACTCAGAAGGATCTAAGATAGTTTGATACTCAGTTTTTCAGGTTCATTTTCTTTTGAAAGGGTGAAAGTGATGATTTTCAAGCTGTTTATATGTCAGAACTGTAAAAATTCATTATCACTCAGCATTTAAAACATTTTCCAGTATTGTTTATTTCTTTAGGAAGAAATTTAGTGGGATATATTTTTAATTTCCAAATATACACAAAATCATTTTATTGTTTACTTCTATTTTAAATGCATAGTTCTGTATAAATTCTCTTCCTTAAAATTTATTAACAGTATTAGAATGCTCTAACAAGTATTTTAAAACATATTCTATCACTGTATGCAAGAATATTATTTATCAATCATTAGATGTAAAGTTTTGTTTTACCTGTTTTACCAATAGTTTTGTTTTACCTGTTATTTCTTACTTTTGCCTGATTTATTTATCAGTAATAGAAAATTGAGTATTTATTTGTTCCACTGTGATGGTGAATTTATCCTTTTTTTCCATGACTCTTTATTCTACTTTGCTTCATATGTATTGAGGTGATATTAAATTTTCCTATCTTTCCAGATCTTAGAGAAAACATAGAGTAGATTCGTATGTTATAAAGGAATGATGGTATATAATAAGAGGTTATTTTAAAAGATGTGGACAACAGCAAAAAAAAAAAAAAAAAAAAAAATCAGCATATTGTGCAGAACCTGGGGTTTAGTGTTGAACACTGACGGGTTAAAGAGAGTTTGATGGTTAAATACATGTATCAACTTGGCTGAGTTTTAGTGTCCAGTTATTTGACCAAGAAAGCACTGATGTGATGGTTACTATGAGGGTATTTCATGGATTTAAATAATTTGTAGTTTGATTGCATCTAATGCTGAGTATATGAATTTGAAAATATTTTTGAGAGTTCACCTAGTTTTGTTTCAGTTATTGGCTTGTAATTTTCTATAATCACTTCAGATTTAAATAATGGAGAAGAATTAGCAAAATAAGTATTTCAGGGGCAATTCTTCCTGATGCAGCCTTAATCTAACCTGAAAGCCACTCAGAGTTCTTGGTCAGCAAATCAATCATGACATTTTGTTTTTGAGAGAATCCCACTAAGTGTGTTTTAGGGTGCATATGTGTTATTTACATTTATTCCATCTAATTTCATTTTTAAAACCATAACTTCTCTTGCAGCATAAGATAATTTCATTACTATAAAAAGCTTGGTCCATTATATATAAACTGAATATTGGTTTAAAAGAGTAGAATTTAAATTAATGAAATTTTCAGAAATATGAACATTTATGTTTTCTGCCGACAGGAATAAGATTTTTACGTTTATAACAAACTGCCTTCAAGAAATAGACTAGGTTCATCTGTGTCAACTAAGGTATGTTTTTAGCATGGCACATTCTGTTACTTTTAGTTGAAAATTTGAACTTATGATGGAAACCGTAACTTAACATTAAGAACATCAGGTTTTATTATGCTGTAGTATACATAAATGAGAATGCAGATCATTTATTCAATCTATCAAAAAATAATATTTTCACTGTATTTTTATTATAATTGGTGCTAGGAATTCTCCTAAGACAATCATCAAAATCTTTTTCTCATTGATGAATTGCAGAAATTGAAGTTTACTTCAAAGCCATTAACTCTACGTTAAGCTTTCTTTTTTTCCCTACTTATTTTTTATTGGAGATACTTATGTATATTTGCAGGAGAATTTCTGTGGTTGCTAAACTACTCAATCAAAGAAATTAAAAGTAAAAAAAAAAGTGGCGTGTGGCATGAACCACATATGACACTAGTATATTTCTCCTGCTTCATATAATCCATTTTTTGAATTATATAATAATTTCTTAATTGTATGATTCAAGAAAATGAGGTTTCAAAGAGGTTATGCAATGAGCTCAGTGTTCACATCTGCTCAGTTTATTTGACACTCCTCAACATTTCTTCCTTTGAGTTTGTTGCTACTGTTTTTATCACTTGCACAGTGGTTGTTTTATATATCATTCCTTTCATCATTCATGACTTCATTCTTTTACAGGCAATTTACTCTCTAACTATTTGGTCAAAAATGTACATTTTAATGACACTTGTTCTTCTAAACTGAATCTACTCACATTTGCCTGTTATCTCCATTAACAGTAGGCATCAAAGTTGCTTGTCCTTTGGAACGCAGGATGGAATTTTAGGTGCTATTTTGAATGTAATAATTATCACGATCTAGAGAACAAGCCAGAATCTCGACCTACGGAATGTACAGTTTGGAAAAACTGAAGTACAATTATTTCAAAATGATTTGGAACCTGAGAATTTTAATATAAATTAGGTTCAAGCTAAAGCTTTACATAATTATTCAGTAATTCCTGGTGAGTGATCCGGGAACTTGTTGAAATCCATAATCTTTTCTACTGAGAGGAGGTTTCCCAGCAGTTCCTCCCACTGCTGCTCTTCATGACGCTCTTCCCCTGTCCTGCTCTGCTCTTATGCATGAGATGCAGCACGGAACTGCGTATCAGAAACCTATCTGCCAGCGTCAACAGTGTGTTACTTACAGATTCTGAAAAATTATGGACCTGGATTAATCGAGTGGTCTTGTGTAAGTAGTTTACCAACCTACTTATATAGCAATTATTTTTAAATCAATTTATTTTATATAAATATGTGTATTTGAAAACAGTGTATCATTTCTTAATAGGCAATCAGTATCAATCGACAATGATCCATTCTTAATTATTCAATATTATTTAATTACAGTTAACTACTATACACTGTGTGCCTGATATTTTCCTGGTAGCTTTAAAAAAGATTTAATTTTAGCACTCTAACTTGCCTGCTTTAAATGTTTGTGTTTTCTAAATCACTTTCAGATGATTCATGGAAGTTTTCTAATTCATGCTGTAAGATGAAAAGTTGACTCTATGATGAAAGTGTTATTTTTAAAAATATGCACAACAGTATTTTTATTAGATAAATTAAAAATTTGTTGTTTTTTGAATAATATAATTAACAGGAATAAAATATACTCCTGCTGATTAAAAAATACTTAAATTTAATCTCTAATGGTCAAATTGAATAAAATACCTAATTATACTTACTATAAAAATAATTCCACATATTTTAGTAAAATGAGACAAGTTAAAAAAGAAAAAGCAGGATAATCCTGTAAATAAAGATATTAATATTAATATCCCATGTGTGTCCATACATTATTATAGTAAATTTTACATTATTACATTATTGTGATAATACTCTAGATTTTTATCCAAATTCATGTTTGTTTTTTATCTTTTCAGACACTCAACACATACCAACTGAAATACATGGAAAGCCACAGTAACATTTCTTGATGAGGGGTCAGACCCTTGCCATCAAAGAAAATACTGTTCTGAAGAGTTTTTGGAGTCTGAATCTGAAGAGGGTATATAATTTCAGTTAAAGTACAAGAGTAATTTATTTTTCTGTCTTTAAGTTTAATTTGCTCACCCACTCTTTGAAATTGATTGTAAGGAAGAGCAGGCATGTTGAAGTGTGGCCATTTGCTCATGAATCTCATTTTCCCTCCTAGGACCAGGTATGAACTTCTAACTACTTCTTATTGATACTTTACTGATAGTCATGCAAATTGATAGTAACATAAATAAATACCTAGAAGTCGAATATTTGGATCTTACTTTATGACTGATTTAGTAGATGTCCACAAAGAGTATTTCAAGGTATTTTTGCAATTTTACACTAAGAGCAACATCTAAGAGATCCATCATATTGGTAATTTATATTTTTTCTTTTTTCATATGATTAATCATGCTAAAGTATTCTGAGTTTTATTAATCCTTTCATAGAACCAAATTTTATTTTATTGATATTCTGTATTTATTAATGTTACTTATGTAATTGACTTCTACATGATTTTATTATATCCTTATCTCTATGTGGTTTGGATTTAAGTAGCTTGTATTTTCATATATCTTGATAAATAGGACACTCAGAACACTGATTAACATTTTATTTCTTAATGACAGAGGTGATATAATTACACATTGTACAGAATTTAAAAGGAAAATAAAGGCATACAATAAATAAATTAAGGCCAGTAAATCAAACAACTTAGAATTAGAAATTTGCTTGAATGATATAAATTACAAAGCACATTAAAAATAAATAAAAGATAATTTCAATAGTTCTATATCTCTGAAAGAAATTAGATGTGTTTTTTCAAATCTTCCCACAAGGAATCCTCAAATCTATATAGCCACTTTTGTGAGTTCCAGAAAAAATTGATATAGAAATAATAACAATTCTACAAAAACAGTTACAGGAAAAGGAACAGAAGAGAATATTACTTAACTCATTCTATTAGGCCAATGTTTCTCTGACACTCATAAAATATTGTGGCTTTTCTGTACATAAGTTCAGATTTTCTTTTTAGATAAACATATCCTTGTAAATACAGTTTACTTCTATCCAATCTGGATGATGCTTTTAAAAAAAATCAGTGATATATGAGGTTTTGGGAATTTGAGGTCAATATACAAAAACTGATCATCAAGACTATACTTTTAACAAATAATCAGAATTGAATTTAAACATGATATTATAAAAGCATAAAATACTTAATACTGTAATATTAATATCAAATAAGAGTTAATGAAATATGATAAAACATGAGCAAGACATCTATAATGAGAACTACGTGACTTTGAAAAGGAAAATTAAAGAATACCATAATAAATAGCGCTACATTCTATATTCAGAAATGAGGCAATACAAAATTTTAAAAATACATTTTTGCAACCACAAAATTAAGCCCTAGATTCAATGCTGTCCTACTAAAGAAATCCAAACTGGTGTTTATTTTAGACATTTAAAAACTAATTCTAATGCTTATATGGAAATGCAAATCATCTAGATTAGCCTACACAAATCTACAAAAGAATAAATTTTGTGAAATTATGCTTCCTGATTTCTAAGCTAACATATAGATGTTGTAATCAAATCTATATGGTACTTTCATAAAGATAGACAAGTAGAAAAATTGAACAGCAAAGACAGTCAAAATATAGAGTCACACATATATGGTCAACTAAATTTAAACAAAGGATTGTAGATAATTCTGTGGAGAAAGAATAATGTATTCAACAAATGTTGCTGTAACAACTGGATATCTGTACATGTAGAAAATGAATTTTGATCTGTATCTCACACATTATACACACATGAATTCAAAATGCATCATAGGTGTCTAGACAAAATATAAAAACACAAAATATTTAGAATGAAATACAGAAGAAAATCTTCATGTCCTTGGAATTGTTGTTAGATATGACAACTTTTATGATCGATAAAAAATAAAGCACCATAAATGGATTTTTTTTTCCATAAATGGATTTTAACAAAGTGATGTGTTCCTGTAAGAATGAGGTTATAAATATATTGATTAAAGAAATCATTCAGAAGGAAAAATATTTGAAAAACTTATTGTTGTTAATGAACTACTATTGAGATTATAGATATCTTATATAGTAATAAGAAAAAATTACACAACCCTAAAATATGAATAAATGCTTTCAAAAGATATTTCATGTAGGAAGACATATACTTTGCAAATAATACATGAAAAGATGCTAGACATCACTAGTCATTATGTAGAAGCAGATGGTATTATTTCTTGCTCTTTCCACTTGAATGGCTAAATTAAAGATTGACCATAGAAAGTGTACTTTTTTCTCTTTCTGAGGTAATTTTTTTTATTTTTAAAGAAGCTGTAGATTACATAAATGTTGCATCAAAAATATAGGTGACAGGAAGAAGATGTGGCACAAGCAATTTAACTCCTGCCTACCACATGGAAGGTACTGGGTTCAGTTCCCAATGTCTCCTAAGGAAGATGCAAGACAGCAAGATGAAATGAAAGGCTGGCACAGCAAGCTGATGCAACAAGAGATACAAGAAGGATAACATAATGAAAGAACCAACAAACAGGGAGCAGAGGTAGTTCAAGCAATTAGGTGACTCCCTCCCACACGGAAGTTCACTGGTTCAGTCCCTGTGGCCCCTAAAAACAAGATCAGCACACAACAAACAAGCACAGCAAATGCAAACAATGAAGGGGTGGGCAGATATAAACAAATAAATAAATCTTTAAAAAAATACATATATATAGGGGATTCCGTTATACCCCATCCCCACCCCTCCCACACTTTCCCCCAGGAACAACTTTTTTCATTAGGGTGGTACATTTGTTACAATTGATGAACACATATTGAAGCATTGCTACTAACAGTGAATTATAGTTTACATTATATCTTAACCTTTGCACTGCACAATTTTATAGGTTTTGACAAAATGTATAATGGAATGTATCTGTCATTGCAATGTTGTGCAGGAGAATTCCAATGTTCCAAAGTACCCCATGTTATACCGTTATACCTATTCTTCCTTCTCCCTCCCCTCAGAACCTATAGTGGCCACTGCCTTTATATCAATGATACAAATTCTTCCATTTCTAAAATAATCATAAGTTTACTTAAGACCATAGTTGCATTTCCCACCTTATGTTTCTTCATTCCTCAGTCTTGAGGATTTGGGGATGGTGATGCCCATTCTGTTTCTGACTGAGTGGGGACTTAGATCCTATGGGACAGATGGATGAAACTGTCTTACATGCAGTTGTAGATATTCTCTGTTATTTGGGATGGGCATTTTCCATCATCATTCTTTTGTTAGTTGTCCTGGGCAATCCAATGAACAGGAAGTAGGCTTTGCAAATATTACTGAGATCAGGGCTCAACTGGCTTATGAAAAGACCAAAGATTTAAGTCTCTGGAACATAGAATTAATGAGTATTTTGTTAATTATACATTCAAATAATGGGGGCAGAAAAGTAATGTGCAGGGAAACTGTAAATGAGTCCAACTATATTACATTGAGGAGTATATATTCCAATGTAAGGCCCACTGACAGGGTGCTGAATTCTTGAGATGGTCTGCCCTGCCTATACCATCTAGATGTCTCTAGACTTTCAGGAGTCCTGCTATTTGACACACTGTTTACTGTGGGAGTCAAAGAGATCCTGCTGAGATGTGTATAAGTGTAACCTCTGGAATGGTCTCCCAACTCACTTTAAAATGTCTTAGCCATAAAAATTTTTTTGTATTTACTCTTTCCCCCTTTTAGTCAAGGTTTTCTTCCAAATGCATCATTAGTTGGTGCTTGGTAATTATCCCTAGGTGCCTGGTATCCTCATCCCTGTGAGTCATACCCTATGCCTGGGGAAAGTAGTGCATTTATATGCTGAGTTGGCTTAGAGAGAAGCCACAATTGAGCAACAAGGAGGCTTTCAGGAGGTAACTCTTAGGCAATATAAAATAGTAGGCTAAGTTTCAATTTCACAAGAAAAGGTTCACAAGTACAAACATCACTATCAAGGGCTGGCCTAAATTTCTGTCCTTCTTCGCTAGTCTCTGCTCATATATTTGGGGGATTCTTGCTACTCTATTAGAGAATGTAGCAGGACTTCCCAGGATGAAAATTCAATATTCTTTGGTTATTGTGTGGGTCTCAAGATGTGGAGAAACAGAAAACTCATGCAACTTTTTTCACCCCTTAGACAAGATAGGAAGGCTAGAGAGTGCTGATGTTTGGTATTTCTCCACCCCAAGTAGGTTAGGCTCTGGAAATACTGTCTTGCTTAGACTGTGGTAAAAGAGTTTCCCTTGGAGACAGGCATTTGTTAATGAGAATAGACTGCCCTGGTTTTATTTCAAAATGATTGCTTTTCCTTTTTCCTGCTGGAAACACAAAGGAATTTTTCTCTGAAATTCAAAGTGGGAATCAGATGGGGCTCCTGGAGGTTAAGTCTCATATAAATATATGCCCCTGAGGCTTGGCCTAGTGGAAATTCTGTCTCCCAGGCTAGGCCATGCTTGGACTCCAGCATTTCATCAATTACCCTTTAGTTTTCCTTCTCAAGGCTGATTCCAGTTGTGATTTCTGCTTCTCATAAACTGTGATTCTTTGTAGCTGCCTCTCTCAATTCTCTGTGATCGCAACACTTTGAAGTATCTAAGATAGTTTGATATTCAGTTTTTCAGCTTTATTTTTTTTTTGTGAGGGTGTAAGTGATGATTTTCAAGCTGTTTATATGTCAGAATGGAAACCTGTTCATTATGACTCAATTATAAGCATTTAAAGCATTTTCTAGTATTGTTTATTTCTTAAATAAGAGATTTAGTGGAATATACCTTTAAAATCAGGCAAATAATTGGTGTTAGGAATTGTCCTAAGATACTTGATTTATCCTCAAAATAATTTTTTTCATTAATGAATGGTAGAAATTAAAGTTTACTGGAAAACCATTAACTCTATGTTGAGTTTTCTTTTCTTCCTACTTATTTCTTTATTGGAGTTATATATATTTGCAGGAGAAATTCTGTGGTTGTTAAATTGCTCAATCAACAGAGAAAAAAGTGAAAAAAAATGTGATGTGTTACATGAACCATGTATGAAACAAAGATATTACATACTGCTTCATATAATCCCTTTATTTCTGAATTATATAATAATGTCTTAATTGTATAATTTTGAAAAATGAAGTTTTAGAGATTAAGCAATGAGCTCAATGTTCACAAATGCTCAGTTTATTTGACACTCCTCAATATTTCTTCCTTTGAATTTGTGGCCACTGTGTTTATCACTTGCACAGTGGTTATTTAATATATAATTGCTTTCATCCTGACTTCAATTCTTTAATAAGCAATTTACTCACTAACTATATGTCAAAAATGTACGTTTTAATGATACTTGTTCTTCTCAATGGAATCTACTCACATTTGCCTGTTACCTTCATTAACATTGGTGATCATTGTAGCTTGTCCTTTGGAATGCAGGATGAGGAATTAGGTGCTATTTTGAATTCAATAATTATCATGATCTAGAGAACAAGACAGAATCTTGACCTATGGAATGTACATTTGGAAAAACTGAAGTACAATAATTTCAAAATGATTTGGAACTTGAGAATTCTAATTAAAATTAGCTGCAAGTTAGAGCTTTACATAAATATTCAGGAATTCTGACTAAGTGAATCTGTCAGTATTGGTATTCTGTTGTTCACATATGGTGATTCTAGCAATGGAAGAAATTATAACAAAGATGTGGAGCCAGTGGCCACTTGACACTTTTGGGGCAGGGAGAGGCAAGCAGTTGAAATACAGGGGTTTCTTTGGGATTTGGAGGTTGTCCTGAGTACCATTGTGGCAACGGATATAGGCCACTTTAAATCAGCACACACCACTCAGAACTGTGTGGGAGAGAGTGTGGTCTACGATGTGAACTGTAGTCTATGGTTGGTGGCAAGGCCCCAGGATGTGTAAGTCCATTGAGGGTGGTGGGCCACACTTGTGGGAGATGTTTGTGTGGGATGTGGTGGGAGGTGTGGGAGGTGGGCAACATGGGAATCCCAGTGGGTTCCATGTAATATTTTGGGTAATCTAAGCACCTCTTAAAATATTTATATATATATATATATATATAAATAACATTTTTGTAAGCAAATGCACATATATGCATATATATTTATATATCATTTTGCAAATGTTGGTATGTATTGTGAAAATTTTGATTTTTACCCACAATAAAAAAAAAAAAAAGTAAAATAGAAATATAAAATCTGGTTAACACGTTTGAAAGGCACATAACAATCAAAAAAATATTGCAATGTATATTACAATAAATGTTTTATCTATAAAAAAAAAATCCATAACTTTTCTACTGAAATGAGTCTTCCTAGCATTTCTTCCCACTGCTGCTCACCATGACACCCTTCCCTTGTCCTTCTCTGCCCTTATGCATGAGATGGAGCCCCGAACTGAGTTTCAGATACCTGTCTGCTAGTATCAACAGTGTATAAAATAGAGATTCTGAAAAATTATGGAATTGAATTAATTGAGTGATCTTGTATAAGAAATTCACCAACTTATTTATATAACAATTATGTTTAAATCAATTTATTTTAAATAAATATGTGTATTTGACAACATATCATTTCTTAACAAGCAGTGTCTGTCTTAATAAATAAAAGAAAAATTACCCATTCCTTAATTATTCAATATTATTTAATTACAGTTAACTACTAAACACTGTGTGCTTGATATTTTCTTGGTAGCTTTAAAAAAATTAATTTTACCACTTTAAACTGGGTGCTTTAAATTTATGTGTGTTCAGATGATTCATGGAAGTTTTCTAATTCATACTGTAAGATGAAAAATTGACTCTATGGCTAAAGCATTATATTTAAAAGCATGCAAAACAGTTTTATTTTAGTAGTTAAATTAAAAATTTGTTGTTATCCAAATAATATAATTAACAGTAATAAAATTTAATCTTGCTGATTAAAAAACACTTGAATTTTAATTTATAATGATCAAATTGAATAAAATACCTAATTATTTTCATTATAAAATAATTTCACATATTTTAGTAAAAAGAGACATGTTAAAAAAGAAATGGCAGCATAATTCTGTTAGGAAATAATATTAATATTCTATGTTTCCACACATTATTATAGTCAATTTCACATTACTGTGATCATACTATAAATTTTTATCCAAATGAATGTTTGGTTTTTTTATCTTTTCAGACACTCAATACATACAAAACTGAAATATATGGAAATCCACAGTAATATCTCTGAATTCATTCTTTTGGGACTTTCTTATGACAAGGACATACAAATATTTTGCTTTGTCCTCTTTTTATTCTGTTATGTTTCCATCTTGGTAGGAAACCTCCTGATCCTAGTCTCCATTCAATGCAGTTCCCTTTTTCACCAACCCACGTACTATTTCCTGAGCCATTTGTCCTCTATGGACATCTGCTACAACTCTAGTGTTACACCCAAACTGATCAGTGGCTTGTTAGTGGGGACAAAAACCATTTCCTATGGAAACTGTATGTTGCAGGTCTTTATCATACACTTCTTTGGAAGTATTGAGGTTTTCATTTTTACTGCCATGGCCTTTGATAGCTACATTGCAATCTGCAAACCCCTGCACTACATGATTATCATGAACAGGACAAGATGCAGTCTTCTAGTTTTGGCCGCTTGGGCAGGAGGGGTTGTCCATTCATTTCCTCAATTGTCTGTTATAAAGCAGTTGCCCTTTTGTGGCCCAAATGTAATTGATCACTACTTCTGTGATAGCCTCCCACTGCTAAAGTTGCCTGTACTGATACCTACATCACAGGTGTCCTTGTGATTGCCAATTCAGGTATGGTCACCTTGGTAACCTTTGTTATCTTATTTGCTTTTTATGTCATTATATTATTCACTTTAAGAAATCATTCAGCTGAAGGAATTCGCAAAACCCTGTCAACCTGTGGGTCTCATATCTCAGTGGTTCTCTTATTCTTTGGGCCTTTAATCTTTGCTAAACTTAGACCACCTAACACTTACCCTGAGGATAAAATATTTGCACTATTTTATACCATCATTGCACCTATGTTCAATCCCCTAATCTATACCCTCAGAAATACAGAAATGAAAAATGCCATGAGGAAGGTTTGGTATTAAATTTTATTTTCAAAGGAAGCACACAATTAATGTGGAATCAAAAAATAGAAACTACCACAGAAATGAATTATTCTATTACTATCATGACACAATGGATAAGGTACTAAGACTTAGAT
This sequence comes from Tolypeutes matacus, assembly GCA_026826555.1. Lineage (NCBI taxonomy): Eukaryota > Metazoa > Chordata > Mammalia > Cingulata > Chlamyphoridae > Tolypeutes > Tolypeutes matacus. Next base: position 1,108,260 of record JAKSZT010053980.1, read on the forward strand.
GTTTCATGCAATCATGAATCAAATACTAATTCTACCATTCAAAAGTGATTTGTAAACACATTAATTTTGTGA
>JAKSZT010053980.1:1125256-1136698 GCA_026826555.1 Tolypeutes matacus
ATGGAGACAAGGATCAGGAGGTTTCCTACCAAGATGGAAACATAACAGAATAAAAAGAGCACAAAGCAAAATATTTGTATGTCCTTGTCATAAGAAAGTCCCAAAAGAATGAATTCTGAGACGTTACTGTGGCTTTCCATGTATTTCAGTTTTGTATGTTTTGCTGAGTGTCTGAAAAGATAAAAAAATAAACATGAATTTGGGTAAAAACGTACAGTATGATGACAATAAGGTATAATTTACTACACTAATGTGTGGACACACATAGAATAAAAGTATTAATTATCTTTACTTACAGAATTATGCTGCTTTTTTTGCTTTTTCTTTTTTAACATGTTTCATTTTACGAAAATATGTGGAATTATTTTATAATAAACATAATTAAGTATTTTGTTCAATTTGACCATTAAAGATTACATTTCTAGTGTTTGGTTGGCAAGAATACATTTTATTCCCCTTAATTGTATCATTTGTCAACAAATGTTTAATTTACCTAATAAAAATAAAACTGTTTTGCAAATATTTAAATATAATACTTTAACCATAGAGTCAACTTTTTGTCTTACAGCATGAACTGGAAAACTTCCAAGAATCATTTGAAAGGGAATTAGAAATTACAAATACTTAAAGCACCCAGTTTAAAGTGATAAAATCAAAATATTTGAAAGCTACCGAGATGATATCAGGCACAGAGTGTTTAGCAGTTAAATGTAATTAAATAGTATGAATAATTAAGAAATGTTTCATTTTCCTATATTTTATTTATTCTGACTGACACTGATTGCTTAAGAAATGGAAACAATATGTATATGTTGTTTTCAAATACACATATTTACTTAAAATAAATTGATTTAAAGATAATTGCTATATAAGTAGGTTGGTGAACAACTTACACAAGATCATTGATGAATCCAAATCCATAATTTTTCACATTGGTATTTTTTTTTTCAGTCTGGATTACGGGTTTATTGTGATAGGGTCATCATATTTTGCTATCTGCTTTTAAGTTCAGTGCAAATTTTTCATTCAAAATAGTTTAAAAATCAAACATGACTTCAATGAAATGGCAATGACAGTTTTTACAATATCCTTATGAAATCTGAATGTTAGACATTCTTGATACTAGCAGATAGGTATTTGATACTCAGTTCAGGGCTGCATCTCATGCATAAGAGCAGAGTAGGTTGGGGGAAGGAAATCACGGTGAACAGCAGTGGGAGGAATTGCTGGGAAGCCTCATCTCAGTAGAAAAGATTATGGATTTCAACAAGTTACGGATTCACCCATTCAGAATTCCTGATTATTTAGGTAAAGCTCTAACTTGCAACTAATTTAAGTTATAATTCTCAGGTTCCAAACCATTTTTAAATAATTGTGTTTCAGTTTTTCCAAAATGTACATTCCTTAGGTCAAGATTCTGACTTGTTCTGTAGATCATGATAAATATTTAATTCAAAAAACCATCTAAAACCTCATCTTGTATTCCAAGGGAACAGACTATTTTGATCACTACTGTTAACTGAGGCAAAAGGCAAATATGAACAGAATCAATTGAGAAGAACAGGTGTCATTAAATGTACATTTTTAACCAAATTGTTAGTGTGTAAATTGCCTATAAAAGAATGAAGTCATGAATGATGAAAGGAATGATAAATAAAACAACCACTGTGCAAGTGTTAAAAAGAGTAGCAACAAATTCTAAGGAAGAAATGTTGAGGAGTGTAAAAAAATCTGAACAGTTTTCAGCTTTGAGCTTGTTACTTAATCTTTTTAACCTCGTTTTCTTGAATTATACAATTAAGAAATTATTATATCATTCAGAAATAAAATGATTATATGAAGCAGTATGTACTATCCCAGTGTCATACATGGGTCATGCCACATATCACTATTTTTTTCACATTTTTCTTCTTTGATTGAGCAGTTTGGCAACCACAGAAATTTTCCTGCAAATGTATATAACTAACTCCAATAAAGAAATGAGTAGGACAAAAAGAAAGCTCAACATAGAGTTAACAGTTTTCAAGTAAAGTTCAATTTCTACAATTCATTAATGAAAAAAAATTATTTTGATGATAGATCGAGTATCTTAGGACTATTCCTAATACTAATTAATAGCCTGATTTGTGTACAATCACTATAATAATATAGTGAAATTATTACTTTATTTCTTTGATAGATTGAATAAATACTCTGCATTCTCATTTCTGTATGCTATAGCATAATAAAACTTCATGTTTTTAATATTAAGTTGCAGTTTCCATCATGAGTTCAAATTTTCTACCAGAGGTATCAGGATGTGCCATGCTATAAACTTACCTTAATTGACACAAATGAGTCTAGTCTCTTTTAGGACGACAGTTTGTTTGGAACAAAGGAAAATCTTCTTACTGTTGATAGCAAACAAAAATGGCAGTATTACAGAAAATTTCATTAACTTTAATTCTACTCTTTTTATCCAGAATTCAGTTTATATATAATGCACCAAACCTTTTCATACTAATTAAATTTTCTTATGCTGCAAGAGACGTTATGGACCTAAGAATGAAATTAGATGCAATAAATGTAAATAACACATAACCACCCTAAAACATGCTTAGAGGGATTCTCTCAAAACCAAAAGGTCATGAGTGTTTCATTGACTAAGAAGTCTGAGTGGCCTTCAGGTTAGATTAAGGCTGCATCAGGAAGAGTTGCCCCTGAGATACTTATTTTGCTAATTCTTCTCCGTTATCTAAATCTAAAGTAAATACAGAAAATTACAAACCAGTAACTCAAACAAAACTAGGTGAATTCTCAAAAATATTTTCAAATTCTCAAAATCCCTTAGGAACTTTGACAAGTTTGCAAGTAGAGTGTATTTTAAATAATTGCTAAATCCATCAGGGTTGCAAGGAGAAGTGGATCTTTATTCTACAGAAAAGTAATCTGGGACTTTTGAAGGCAGATTTTCCATCTTCACACTAGCTTAAACTAAAATAAAGAAAAAGAATTTGAATTACCCACAAAAATTAACCCATGTATTTACATATTCCGAGGCATCTATTTTATGCCTGAAAGAAATTTGGTATAGAGAAGCAAAATATAAACTTCTGTGGCAATGAAAAAATTAATAGGTCTTTGAAAGTTCTTAGTAATTAGATTCCCAGAGGCATGACTACCAGAACCTCACCAAATGTCACTAAGCCGCTGTCCATGGCAATGTCCCTCGTACCAACAGGGATTTACTTTACAACTTGAACTTGGCCTGGGCCAGCCACTGATTCTCTGGAGTCTCCAACATGTTTTACTGAGACCCAGAGCAGTCCAGAGAACTCTGCTGCTTCTGGGTTACTCTAGCTTTATGAACAAAGGCAATTTCCTTTTTGATTGTAGATATACTCAGCCACAGATGCAATCAAACTGCAAATGATTTATCCACAAAATGCCCTGATAGTAACAATCACATCAGTGCTTGCTTGATCAAATAACTGGACACTTAACCCAGACGAGTAGATACATTTACTTGACCATCAAACTTTATTTAACAGGTCAGTGTTAAGCACTTACTAACTCCAAGTTCTGCACAATATTCTGATTTTTCTTTTGCTGTTGTCCACGTTTGAAAATAATCTCTTATTATATGCTATCATTCATTTATGACATTTGATTCTATCCTGTTTGCTTTAAGACCCTGACTGATATGAGCACTTAATATCACCTCAATATATATGAAGCAAAGTGGAATGAAGATTCATGGAAAAACAGATAAATTCACCTTCACAGTGGAACGATTAAAAAACTCGTTTTTCAATTACTGATAAATCAAGCAGGCAAAAGTAAGGAATAAAAGATAAAACAAAACTATTAAAAAATACATATAAACATATTCTGATATATATACAACTTACATCTAACAATTGATAAATACATATTCTTGCATACAGAGATGGAATATATTTTAAAATACTTATTAGAACATTTTAACACCCTCAATACATTTTAAGTAAGAGACATTTATTCAGAACTATGCATTTAAAGTAGAAGTAAATAATAAAATAATTGCATGTATATTTGGAAATTAATTGTATATCCCACTAAATCTCTTCTTTAATTAATAAACAATACTGGAAAATGCATTAAATGCCTATAATTGAGTGATAATGAACTTGTTTCATTTCTGTAATATAAAGAGCTTGAAAATCATCACTTCTACCCTTGTAAAAGAAAACACAGCTGAAAAACTGAATATCAAACAATCTTAGATCCTTCAGAGAGTTGAGATCACAGAGAATTGAGAGAAAGGCAAAGAATCACAGTTTATCTGAAACAGAAACCACAACTGAAATGAGCCTTGAGAAGGAAAACTAAGGAGTAATTGATGAAATGCTGGAGTCCAAGCACTGGCTAGCCTAGAGGCAAAATATCCCAGAGGCTAAGCCTTAAGCACACACACTTACATGAGACTTAAAGTCCAGGAGCCCCATCTGATTCCCACTCTGAATTTCAGAGAAAAATCCCTTTGTGTTTCCAGCAGCAGAAGAGAAAAATAACAATTTTGAAATAAAACCAGAGCAGTCTGTTCTCATTAATAAATGCCTGCCTTCAACGGACTCTCTTTTACTACAGTGAAAGATGGTTTTTCCAGAGCCTAACCTACTTACAGTAGAAAATTATCAAACTTCAGTGCTCTCTAGCCTCCCTATCTTGCCTAAGGGGTGTAAAAATATCCATGAGTTTTCTGTTGTTCCACATCTTGAGATCCACACAATAACGAAAAAATATTGAATTTCCATGCAGGGAAGTCATGCTACATTCTCTAATAGAGCAGCAAGAATCCCCCAAATACATTAGCAGTGCCTAGAGAAGAAGGGCAGACAGTTAGGCCAGGCCCTTGTTATTGATGGTTGTACTTGTGAACTTTTTCTTGTGAGACTGGAACTTAGCCTAGTATTTTATATTGCTTAAGAGTTACCTCCTGAAAGCCTACTTGTTGCTCAAATGTGGCCGCTCTCTAAGCCAAACTCAGCATATAAATGTACTACTTTCCCCAGATATAGCATATGACTCACAGGGATGAGGATCCCTGGCACCTAGGGATAATTACCAAGCACCAACTAGTGATGCATTTGGAAAAAGACCTTCACCAAAAGGGGGAAAGAGTAAATACAAATGAATTTTTATGGCTAAGACATTTTAAAGTGAGTTGGGGGGTCTTTCCAGAGTTTATGCTTATGCACATCTCAGCAGTATCTCTTTGACTGCCACGGTAAATACTGCCACAAATAGTGGAAATCCTGAAGAGTCTAGATACATCTAGATGCTATAGGCAGGGCAGACAATCTCAGGAATTCAGCACCCTGTCATTGGACCTTACTTTGGAGTATATACTCTTCAGTGTAACAGCGTTAGACTCATTTACAGTTATCCTACACATGCATGACTTTTCTTAGATTATTTGAACCTATGATTAGCACATACTCATTAAATATGTGTTCCAGAGACTTAAATCTTTGGTCAGTTCATATGCCAGTTGATCCCTGAATCTCAGCAAGAGTTGGAACACCTACTCTCCAGTTCATTTGACTACCAGGAAAACTAACAAAAGGACTGTGATGGACAATGCCCATCACAAATAACAGAGAGTATCTTCAGCTGCAAGCAATACAGTACCATCCATCTGCCCCACAGGATCTAAGTCCCCTCTGAATCAGAAAAAGAGTGGGCATCACCATATCAAAATACTCAAGATAGAGGAATGAAGAAATATAAGTGGGGAATGGAACTATGGACTTAAGTAGATTTATGATTATTCTAACAATGGAAGAACTTGTATCACTGATTTCAAGGCAATGGCTCTCATAGGTTCTGAGGGGAGGGAGAATGAAGAATAGGTGTACTTTGTACTTTGGTACTTTGGGGTACTTTGGGACCTTGGAATTCTCCTGAACAATATTGCAAAGACAGATAAAGGCTATTATACATTTTGTCAGAACCTATAAAATTGTGCAGTGCAAAGCGTCAACTATAATGTTGTTCTGCTAAGGAAGAGGCAGAAACCCTAAATGCCCTGCAGAGGCAGTTTTATTAAATGTTTTGCTAAGGAAGAGGCAAGAACTCTAAATGCTATGCAAAGGCAGATTTATTCAATCAAATGAGTTTCAGTTTATATTAAATTATTATAACATTTGAGCAATCACAAAAAAGAAGGGTAATTAATTAAAGACAGGAAAGAATGAAAGCATATACAACCACTCACCAAATCGGGAGAAACACAACATCTGAATTCTCACGTGGCCAGGGGCCTCTTTGTGGCTGATCAGAGTCCCGAATGGAAAAACAGTCCCTGGCAAAGCATCCACTCCTGGGTTAGGCTCCACTGGCAACCTGGGGACCACCCCTTTTAAGGGATTCCAAACCTCAGAACGCCAATGCGTCTTGCAAGTCGTGGGGAATAACCTCATAGAAAGTAACTGAATCTATCCAGCAGGGGGTGGCCAGTCCTCCATAAGAGAAAGGCAGTGTCTCAAGGGGTCTTTGTTCTAATCTATTTAAGGTACACTGAATAGGAACACAAAGGTTTAGCTTTTGGTTTTAAAGGGGATACAAACAGGATGCATAAATTTCACCTTTGGTGACTTGCTCCTTTAAATATTTGTTTTTGTGTAATAGATGATGGAGTTGCCTGCATAGCAGTGTTGTAACATTCCAAAAGAAAGGACAAGTTAATCATTCACAATTCGAGGCTGAAACAGTGGAGACTATTGATTAGAAAGCTTATGAATTTGAATTCTTAATAATAATTTTCTTGTAGTATATCAAATGTAAACTGTAATCCACGGTTAGTAGCAATGCTTCAACATGTGATCATCAATTGTAACAAATGTACCACCCTAATTAAAAAGTTGTTAATGGAGTAAATTGTGGGAGGGGGCAGGATTGGGGAATCTGAGAATGCCCTATATTTTTTAAGTAATCTTTATGTAATCTAAAGATTCTTTAAAAACAAAAAATTAAACCTTCTATGACCAAACTTTAATTCATCCATTCAAGTGGCAAGGGCATGAAGTAATTCCATTTGCATCTACATAATGACTAGTGATATCCAGCATCTTTTCATGTATTATTTGCAATGTATACTTCTTCCTTGATGAAATATATGTTGAAAGCATTTGTTCACTTTTATTGGATTCTGTACTATTTTATTCTTAATATATGATATTTTTATAATCTCAAGAGTAGTTCTTTAATAATAGTAAGTTTATCAAATATATTTCCTTGTGCATAACTTCTTTAATCAATATGTTTATAACTTCATCCTTACAACAACACATCACTTTTTAAAATCAATTTATGGTGCCTTATCTTGTATAGATCATAAAAATTGTCATATCTAACAAGTTTCCAAGGACATGAAGATTTTCTCCTATGTTTCATTTTATTTATTTTGTATTTTTATATTTTGTCTAGACACCTATGATCTGATTTGAATTCATGTGTGTATAATATGTGAGGTACAGATTGTGATTCATTTTCCGTATGTCAGATATCCAATTGTTACAGCAACATTTGTTGAAATATTATTCTTTCTCCACAGAATTATCTAAAATCCTTTGTTTAGATTTAGTTGACCATAAACTTGGACTCTCTTTGTTGTTCAATTTTCTTCTTGTCTATCTTTATGAAAATACCATGTACATTTGATTACTGCAGCTTTACAATATGCCTTGAAATCAGAAAGTGTAATTTCTCCAAATTTATTCTTTTGTAGATTAGTGTAAGCTAATCTAGATAATTTGCATTACCATATAAACATTAGAATTAAGTTTTAAAATCTAAAATAAAAGCTAGTTTGGATTTCTTTGAGAGGATAGCATCTAATTAATCTAAGGCTTAATTTTGTGGTTGAATAAGGTATTTTTTAAATTTTGAATTGCTTCATTTATGAATACAGATTGTTGCTCCATTTATTATGGTATTCTTTAATTTTCCTTTTCACAGTCATGTAGTTATTAGTATAGACGCCTCACTCATGTGTTATCATATTTCATTAACTATTATTAGATATTAATATTAAAGTATCAAGTATTTTTTGCTTTTATAATATTATGTTTAAATTCAGTTTCTGATTATTTGTTTTAAAGTATAATCTTTATGATCAGTTTTTGTATATTTACCTCACATCCCCAAAATATGCTCTCACTAATTTTTTTTAAAGCATCATCCAGATTGGATAGGAGAAGTAAAACTGTCAGTATTACTGGTGATATGATTGTCTAAAAAGTAAATCTGAACTTATGTACAGAAAAGCCATGATATTTTATGGGTATCAGAGAAATGTTGGCCTAACAGAATGAGTTAAGTAATATTCTCTTTTTTTCCTTTTCCTGGAACTGTTTGTGTAGAATTGGTATTTCTATATTAATGTTTTCTGGAACTCAGAAATGTAGCTATATAGACTTGAGGATTCCTTGTTGGAATATTTGAAAGAACACACCCAATTTCTTTAAGAGATATAGTACTATTGAAATTATCTATTCTTTATTTTTAATATGTTTTGATATTTAGGTCATTGAAGCAAATTTCCAATTCTAAGTTGTTGAATTTCCTGACCTTAATGTATTAATAGTAAGCCTTTATTCCCCTTTTAACATCTGTAGAAAGTGTAATGATACCACCTCTGTCATTAAGAAATAAAATGTTTGTTAATAAGTGATCTCAGTATTCTATTTACAAATATATTTGAAAATAAAAGCTAATTAAATCCAAACCTTGTAGAGATAAGGATATAATAAAATTCTGTAAAATTCAAAGAAATAAATAACAGTAATAAGTACAAAATAACAACAAAGCCAAAATTTGGTTCTATGAAAGCATTAATAAAAATCAGAATACTTTAGGATGATTAATCATAAGAGAAAAAAAAAAACACAAATTACCAATATGATGGATCTCTTATACATTGCTTTTAGTAGTGTAAAATTGCAAAAATACCTTGAAATACTCTTTGAGGACATCTACCAAATCTGTCATAAAGTATGAACCACATATTACTTCTAGGTATTTATTTAGAATACTAGCAATTTGCATGATAATAATCAAGGTATCATCAATAAGAAGTAGTTAGAGTATCATACCTGGTCTCAGCAGGGAAAATGAGTTTCATGAGGAAATGGTCACTCTTTAGCATGTCTCCTCTTCCTTACAATCAATTTCAAAGAGTGGGTGAGCAAATTAATCTCAAAGATGGAAAAATAAATTACTCTTGGACTTTAACTGAAATTATACAACCACTTCAGATTCAGACACCAAACACTCTTTTGAACAGTATTTTCTTTCATGACAGGGGTCTGACCCCTCATCAAGAATGTTAGCCCACCCATGCCATATATATACACACACACACATACTCAATATAAACACCTAAGGAAACAAAATAGAGAGATTTTTCTTTATTTATATTCATATCATACATTCTTGGATAAGTAATACATTAAACCAAATCAAATGTGACTATAAATAACTAACTAGTCAGAGCTAAAACAGAGGTAAAACATCAAAAGAGGAGATCCTGGCATTAAAGGCAAAAAAATGCTACCTCTTTGGTTTTTCTTGGATCTCACACTGACTCTGGGGCAGGAGAAACTAAATCAGGAAAAGGCTGTGTAGAAGTAACAAAATCATTCTGTTGAGAAATGACAAGTATATGGAGCAGGGAGAACAGTCTGTAGAAATGGAAACCAAGGCACAAAGAGAGATTGGTTCATTTGTTCTTGTGCTTAAATATGGGAATCAATATTAATTGAGAAAGTAGTATTTCCCTGATGTAGAAAATATACAACTAAAAGGATATTATAGGAGGGTGATACTCTGCTAGATTTCATTCCCTCCTTAATTTACACTTGAGGATATAAGTTAAAGTGTTTGTCTCTTTACACATCACGTATTTCATTATTAATGCATAATTGTTAGTGCCATAGGAAATGTTCACACATGAGAAAGGTTATGCACTCAAATAAAAAGAGGAGCTGCTACATTTGAATATGTTAGAATTTTTAAATGAAAGATACATGTTGTTAAGATCCTGCACTTATTAAATGAGAAGGTTTTATTTTTCTCTTCCTTACATAATGAAATACAAACAGTTTGGTAATAAAATGTTTCATGATCCAAACCTTTCCCTCAAACCTTTAGACTTTGACATATTGTCTTATGATAGTCTTTCTTAAGAGAATTCAAGTCTGGCAATAGTTTTCTTCCATTATTAGTAAAATGACAAAATAATAATTTGTCCAATTCTATTCAACACTAAGAGCCATGTTTAAATTTATCTCCATCATCATTTATTCCTATTATTCATCCTTCTATGTGTATCACCTCCAGAATGAGTGTAATTCTTGTACTGCCTGTACATATTCTGAAACATTTTCTGCATTTTAATTACTTTCCTTTTCATATAATCCTCTAATCTATGGCTTTCTCCCTTAATATAAATGTTCAGTGTCCTAAGTGATAATTTATTAGGAATGGCATTTTATCAAATTTTCTTCTGGTTTCTTCAGTAACTATTTCCCTGAAGTCTCATTTATGGGACAGTTACAAGTTTATTAGCTTTATCTATTGTATCACTATACTTTTTGCTTGTAGGTTTCTTTGTTATTGGACAACATCCTTTTTTTCTTTTTATTTGTTTATTTACTTTTTCCTTAATTGTAAAATGTCTTTCCTTCTGGAACCAATTACTAATCATTTACTTACCAATCTTAAATAGGTAGGGAGTTCAATACTTGCATTATATAATTCAGTTCCCTGAGCTACACGGGAAAAAATTTTCGATTCTTGTCAGCAGGTATGAAACCAGTAATTGTGTAATCACATTCTGAATTATTGAGTTTCAGCCTAGCTTTCTAGTTAATTTTATGGGGATTCAGGGGAGTTGTCCCCCAGGAAACACTGTAAGATATATCATACTGGTTTCCTTAATTCTCAATTTTGAGGCCTCCAGAGGCTATATGGATACATATCAAATATATAAATTTATAGTTATTGCTTAAACTATAAACTTAACTTCTCCATTTTAAAGGAATATGGTAACATGACACCATGTAGTCTTTCTAGCGTTATGCACTTTTAGTTACAATTATCATTAATTTTTTTCATTAAAATTCATTCTAGGATATAGCATTGCACTAATTGCTAAGTGATTTCTTTGCATGTACTCTATCAAATTCATCACAATACCTCAAAAAATTAATTATTTTTCCAAATCACTTTTGGATGGTAGATTTAGTATTTGATTTTTAATTGCATGAAACCTCTAGGTCTTGGTAACCTCATCCATTGCATTCATGATAGTAATAGAAAAATTAATCTCTGTGATGGTTTCTATTTTTTGATATACATCAATTGTGTGCTTCCTTTGAAAATAACATTTGACACCAAACCTTTCTCATGGCATTTTTC